>KZ308229.1:205125-228195 GCA_000376725.2 Ladona fulva | reverse complement strand
ACGACTTATATTATTTTAATTATATAAAATTACAATTGTAGGAGTTATGAAACTGCGTGAATTGAGGGAACACTTGTAATCTGCTTGGCATTTACCGAAGGAAACCCCTCGAGAAACCTTCCTTCGGCAGCAATCAACAATACTTAATACTTACACGAAGATAATGCATACATTACTCGTTACTTCGTTATGAACCTTCCTTACTGATCCATCTCCTTTCTTCTGACAAGGAAGAACGATTAATAATTTTTAGCCCAGTCAGATTTGCAAATTTGGAAATGTTTGTTTTCCATTAGCGGTATCTAGATTTCAAATTTGAATTTCAATGATGGATCGTAAAAAGAACCAGCAGGAAAGCTGGTGAATCTTTTCGTTAAAAGAAAAACTGGACTGCAATGTCCAATATTTAACGATGAATCTTAGTTTTCCTTGGAAAATTTTCATTTTTTATTATTTTTTATTTTAACTTTATACGGGAAGATTTTGTTACCATTAATGAAAATTTGCAGTTTGTTGGCAATTTCATTTCTCTCAGTTTTACAGATATTACAGCCATGAGGACGTGAACATTATGTTTCGACTAGTCAATGAAAAGAGAGGCGGTTTCTTTATTTATTAGTTGCTGCATCAACCCTCTGTGCACGTAATAAAAGAAGTTTACGAGATGCGTGTACTTTTTAGTCATGCACTTGTGCTTAGAATAGAGATAAAATGACCTTCATTGACAAGGAAGAGAGTGTTGGTTCAAGCTGAATTATAAGAGCGGCTATGTTTTCCAAAGGAATTTTTTATGTCTTATGTCACTAAAACGTAGTTTACATGCATCTCCCATTATCTTGGCGGTCGGTATAACACTGTGCAATTATTCCTGTCTATCACATTTACTCTATCCACGCACCAAATACCATTTACTCAGTAGTCCATCCAACTTTTTCATTTTATTTATGATCGTTCACTATCCTTGAAAATAAGTAGGCTACTCACAATTGATCTCAAGTCCTACAAATTATGGATATCGTATAGAGATCCCTTAATTTCTTGTGTCTATGGTCTATTAAAACTCTGGAGTTCATATTAATGCTATGCTTTTTGAAATAAATTGCAAACTGAGAAATTTCATTGTGAAGGTTTAAAACAGAAATGATATTTTTTGTTTTAAAATATTATAAGGTTCCTAAAACCCGATGACTTTAATAGTACCATGACAATTTGGGATGCTCAATTAGCGTTCATTGCGAAAATTTGTTAGAGATTGAAATGATAGAATGCCTAGAAATATTGGATTTTATTAATCTTACTCTATCATTACTATTATCTTCTTATAAATATCACGGGGTATTTTTTGCATTAAAAAATTGAAAAATATTCTTCTAACCTTTGTTTCTATCCGAATTCTTTTAAATTTGGGTATTTCTTCTTTGTTACAATATTCACACCTGCATGATGGAATTCTGGTACTGTGATAGCTTTTAAGGAATTTTTATTGTCTATCTGCAATCGGCGATATAACTACTTCTCTAACAATAAGATGTACCGTAAACAGTAATCCATAACGAATAATAAATTGAAACTTTCTTTAGAGTATCTCAATGAAAATTATCTGATATCAGAGATATTATTGCTAATTTTTGGAAAAATTGTCCCATAAGTGGGGTCACATAATTACTGTCCAAGGCTGAAATTTCAGGAACATAAAAATAAACTATGAATCTTCCTTCAGGTTCATAATGCTGGCAGTGAAGGGGACTTACGGGTTCACTTGCCTCTTGGTAAAATACTCTATTTTCCCGCAAGAATATTGCCGCTTGATTGTAATGTGTCATTGTCTCGAAACAGAGGATAATGGCAGAGTTCGCCGTCGAAACCTGTCTACCAGCCAGATATCACATGCGAGCTTACCCGAGAATATCTTCGCCATATCATTGGTACCCGTGTGTGGTATACATCTAATATGATAGTCAAAACATTTACAGAAGAGCTGAGTATGTAAATATTCTAAAACATTATCGAAGAGTTAAAAGATTAAAGTCTGAATGTTGTCTAAATCCGCCGTCTATCGGCTCAGACAGGATCAGTGTAAGTGGAAGAGGCATTCATTTCTCACACGAAAAGGGATTTTCGGTGACCTTGAGTCTCATTTTGCGATGAAGCGCTAACAGTTGCATCGGTCTCTTTTATTTATACAAGAATGCTTCTCATTTGATGTTTTTCTGCAGAACACAGGCACTGGGATAACCAGGTCTAAGTCTATGAGCGAGTAGAAGCCAATCATTAGGAATCCAGTCGTTCAGCAGAACCCCATTCTGAGAATTATGGCTAAAAGCCAGCCTCATTCGCAATGGGTGGAAAACTATTTAAAGTAAACAAATAAAATTTGAGTACAAAATATAGAAAGTTTCTCATGAAGATGCTCGTCAATTTACTCACTGTGTAAGTTATCAAGAACGATAGCCAACATCGAATAAGATCAATGGTCCTGAATGGCAATATTTTCTGATGTCTATGTCTATGTTTGTACCCTGCAAGCCGCCCTTCGGCGTGTGGCAAGGGGTGCATGCACCATGAATCTATTTCCTTAATCGATTATTTTCGCGTATCGTTCGCGGAAAAAATGAGTTCCTGAATCTATTGGTCCTGGCATCTATTTCTCTGATCTTTCTCGCATTATCGGAACGTCCTATGTAGCATGGTGAACGCATTATATCTGCTACATCATCTCTGAACGTGCTTTATCTGAATTTATCCAGTAAATTGATCCTTTGTTGAAATCTTCTAACTTTCAAAGATTCCCATTTTGCGTCCTGGAGCATCTGAGTGACGCTCACTGATTTATCGTAGCCATTCTTCACAAAACGTACCGCCTTTCGCTGCACCTTTTCTATGCCATGCACAATGAATTGGCATTAAATTATGTGGGACATCATACGTAATTATAATTCAAATAAAGGAAAGTTTCCCAAATTTCACACAATCGAGGTCGGATACCAATAACCAGCAAGCTTCTCGCGGTCTTATTAACTTAAACAATATTAAGCCAATGTTTCTGACTGGAATTGTTAGCCTACTCTTATTGAAACACTCTCAAGTGACGTAAATTGTGTTGAGGCTACAAATTATCACATCATGATACAATACACAGTGGTACCTTGGTGAACGGCGGCCTTAGTTAACGACGTACTTGGTTAAAGACGAGTGGCTGCGTTCAAAATGTCTCGGATAACGACGCAGGCTTTGGTTTACGACGCTCTCTGGTGAAGATTGATAACTAAAAAACGGCTTTTAACCTCGAATTAATGATAATTAATGATTTAATAATTGAATTGATTATTTTCGTTGCAAATATAATTGAATAAATTGTTTCATATTTTAACGAAATTTATCCAAATTTTAATGAAATTATTTCTATCTGCATGTTTGACATGCGGATGGCTGTGAAAAATCGCGCCTTGGGTAAGGACGGTTTTGGTTAACGACGACAATCTTGGAACGAATTGTCATCGCTAACCGTGGTACCACTGTATTGCAAAACTATAACGTTACACGGTACATTATCTTTAAATGATAAATAAAGCGGTTAGTGGTCGCACTGAAAAACTACGTTGATCTAACTGAATTAGTTTGGTTGCATCCGATTTTTCTAAAACTATTTAGGCGACCAAGTGGAGGTAATTAATTTTTTAAAGATGATAACCAGCATGGGAAATTAAGAAACTAAGGACATTAAAAAGGCACTAAATTTTATTTTAAATTTCATTTGAACTCTATAATGCTTTTATTTTCAACGTTATATATTCTCCATCTTTAAAATCCGTCTCGGATTGGTTTCTTTACGGCCGGATGTCCTTCCTGACGCCAATCGTCTTCCCTTCACCGGATGTTGAGATATGAGTCCCCATCGTGAATCGAACCATTTCTACCACGATACACTCGCTGTAACAAGGAAGACCCTTAAAGTATGCATATTCGATACACCATAAATTAACAGTTTCAGAGAATTGTCGGTAGGAGCGAAGAAAAAGTCCGTGAGCGTTGTTACGTTGCGTTGGTCAGGCCTCGCCTAGAATAAGCGTGTAGTGTATGGGACCCTGCAGAAAAGTGTTGTATTCGGGAATTAGAAAAAGTACAGCGAAAAGCGATACGTTTTGTAAAGAATTGTTACGACAAGTCAGTGAGTGTTACGCAAATGCTTCAGGACGCGGGATGGGAATCTTTAAAAGATAGTAGGATTGAACAAAGGATAAATCTACTTTATAAATTTAGAGAAAGCACGCTCACGGATGATGTAGCTGACATAATGCGTCCCCCATGTTACATAGGCCGTTCTGATACTGCGAGGAAAATCAGAGAAATAGATGCTAGAACAAGTTGTTTCAAAGATTCATTTTTCCGCGGAAGATACGCGAAAGCAATCGATTAATGTAGTAGAGACATGGTGCTTGCACCCCCTGCCACACGCTGAAAGGCTGCTTGCAGGGTACTTATGTAGATGCAGATGAACAGTCCAATGACTGCGAGTCCGATGAAATTCGCAAAATCGGAAGCAATAAAACTACGAATAGTACATTTCCACCAAATTAACCGAACGGGTGGAAAAGTACAATATGCAATTTTATTATTTCTGCGATAAATTTCCACAACTCCGTCTGATGCTCTATTTTTCATTCGCGAAATTGCTTCAAATTCGTTGGAGCGGAAAAGTTACAACGTTGATTTTGACATCAAACGAGCCACCGTTGATGAGTTGTCGACTTTAATGAAGACAGATAGGCTTCTTACGGCAAAATCGAAATGTGCTCGAAAATGAAACGAAAAAACTTCAAAATAAACTGCTAATGACGATCATTATCGAGCGTAACAATTAAATGAAATCTCTGTATGTTATTAATTATTTCAAGGGATTTAAAGGTGAGGGTTTAAGCCCTTTTTCATTCGAGCTGTGTGCGTGCATGCACGGATAAATGCAAATCGTGAATACAGCTTAAGCAATTCAACGAGAGTATATATTAATTAGGGATTTTGAAATTAACTCGCAGTCAATTGTTCTCTGTAACTAACATTTTGTAATTAATAAAGGTTACTTATCCGTAAATCAACTTCTAGGTAGGGAATTATATGCTGCGAATATATAGTTCATAACATAAGTTAATTAAAATTTGGTACATTTATATTGATTTAAAAATAATAACTAACCAATAAAATATTTCATCGGTTCCTCTGCCTTCTCGTTTTGAACCATTTAAGAGGCATTCATTTCTCACACGAAAAGGGATTTTCGGTGACCTTGAGTCTCATTTTGCGATGAAGCGCTAACAGTTGCATCGGTCTCTTTTATTTATACAAGAATGCTTCTCATTTGATGTTTTTCTGCAGAACACAGGCACTGGGATAACCAGGTCTAAGTCTATGAGCGAGTAGAAGCCAATCATTAGGAATCCAGTCGTTCAGCAGAACCCCATTCTGAGAATTATGGCTAAAAGCCAGCCTCATTCGCAATGGGTGGAAAACTATTTAAAGTAAACAAATAAAATTTGAGTACAAAATATAGAAAGTTTCTCATGAAGATGCTCGTCAATTTACTCACTGTGTAAGTTATCAAGAACGATAGCCAACATCGAATAAGATCAATGGTCCTGAATGGCAATATTTTCTGATGTCTATGTCTATGTTTGTACCCTGCAAGCCGCCCTTCGGCGTGTGGCAAGGGGTGCATGCACCATGAATCTATTTCCTTAATCGATTATTTTCGCGTATCGTTCGCGGAAAAAATGAGTTCCTGAATCTATTGGTCCTGGCATCTATTTCTCTGAACTTTCTCGCATTATCGGAACGTCCTATGTAGCATGGTGAACGCATTATATCTGCTACATCATCTCTGAACGTGCTTTATCTGAATTTATCCAGTAAATTGATCCTTTGTTGAAATCTTCTAACTTTCAAAGATTCCCATTTTGCGTCCTGGAGCATCTGAGTGACGCTCACTGATTTATCGTAGCCATTCTTCACAAAACGTACCGCCTTTCGCTGCACCTTTTCTATGCCATGCACAATGAATTGGCATTAAATTATGTGGGACATCATACGTAATTATAATTCAAATAAAGGAAAGTTTCCCAAATTTCACACAATCGAGGTCGGATACCAATAACCAGCAAGCTGCTCGCGGTCTTATTAACTTAAACAATATTAAGCCAATGTTTCTGACTGGAATTGTTAGCCTACTCTTATTGAAACACTCTCAAGTGACGTAAATTGTGTTGAGGCTACAAATTATCACATCATGATACAATACACAGTGGTACCTTGGTGAACGGCGGCCTTAGTTAACGACGTACTTGGTTAAAGACGAGTGGCTGCGTTCAAAATGTCTCGGATAACGACGCAGGCTTTGGTTTACGACGCTCTCTGGTGAAGATTGATAACTAAAAAACGGCTTTTAACCTCGAATTAATGATAATTAATGATTTAATAATTGAATTGATTATTTTCGTTGCAAATATAATTGAATAAATTGTTTCATATTTTAACGAAATTTATCCAAATTTTAATGAAATTATTTCTATCTGCATGTTTGACATGCGGATGGCTGTGAAAAATCGCGCTTTGGGTAAGGACGGTTTTGGTTAACGACGACAATTTGGAACGAATTGTCATCGCTAACCGTGGTACCACTGTATTGCAAAACTATAACGTTACACGGTACATTATCTTTAAATGATAAATAAAGCGGTTAGTGGTCGCACTGAAAAACTACGTTGATCTAACTGAATTAGTTTGGTTGCATCCGATTTTTCTAAAACTATTTAGGCGACCAAGTGGAGGTAATTAATTTTTTAAAGATGATAAGCAGCATGGGAAATTAAGAAACTAAGGACATTAAAAAGGCACTAAATTTTATTTTAAATTTCATTTGAACTCTATAATGCTTTTATTTTCAACGTTATATATTCTCCATCTTTAAAATCCGTCTCGGATTGGTTTCTTTTACGGCCGGATGTCCTTCCTGACGCCAATCGTCTTCCCTTCACCGGATGTTGAGATATGAGTCCCCATCGTGAATCGAACCATTTCTACCACGATACACTCGCTGTAACAAGGAAGACCCTTAAAGTATGCATATTCGATACACCATAAATTAACAGTTTCAGAGAATTGTCGGTAGGAGCGAAGAAAAAGTCCGTGAGCGTTGTTACGTTGCGTTGGTCAGGCCTCGCCTAGAATAAGCGTGTAGTGTATGGGACCCTGCAGAAAAGTGTTGTATTCGGGAATTAGAAAAAGTACAGCGAAAAGCGATACGTTTTGTAAAGAATTGTTACGACAAGTCAGTGAGTGTTACGCAAATGCTTCAGGACGCGGGATGGGAATCTTTAAAAGATAGTAGGATTGAACAAAGGATAAATCTACTTTATAAATTTAGAGAAAGCACGCTCACGGATGATGTAGCTGACATAATGCGTCCCCCATGTTACATAGGCCGTTCTGATACTGCGAGGAAAATCAGAGAAATAGATGCTAGAACAAGTTGTTTCAAAGATTCATTTTTCCGCGGAAGATACGCGNTAAAAATAATAATTAATAATTTAAAATTAATCTAGGTAAGCGATATTTGGTGGAATTCCATCATCAAAATAACATAAAATGATAATATTTGTACTTTTCCTCATAATCGTCATCTTGATGATGCTAAAAAACGGTGAATATTTGTTTAAAAGTTGAATTTCGTATAAGAAGTATCATCCCAAATGGCCTTTTCATTTAGAAATATAGTCCAGAAAATTGCAACCTGTCTGCGACTACCCTTCCGCTTGAGTTATCGATAACTGTAATTATCTTGTTGACCAATAAATTACCTTTAAATTGGTAACGCAAAATCGCTATATCCAAAGTACCATCTTTAACGTCGAGGAACGTCACTTAGTGAAGAAAAATTCTACTTGAATATAAAATAAGTTTGGCACCCGGGAGAAGCGTCGAACGTTTTGAATAATTACTTTGCCAAGAGAGTGATGGTTGAGTTGAGTCTTCACTTCTTGCAGTGCCTTAATTCAATCAGCGTAAATTCAGGAGTACGAGTACGAATGTAGTTTAACCACTCCGATCCTGAAGTACGTCGCCCATTCATTCACTCGACCGCAAGGTTCGAAGTCGTGAGCGTCACGCGCGCGGATTTTATAATAAAATATTTCATCGGTTCCTCTGCCTTCTCGTTTTGAACCATTTTATCCATATTGTGAATAGATAGAACATTAACAAGAGATTTAAGCAAATACACCGGACTACACAACTTAAATAAGTAATAAAACACTTTTTGTAAATGTTATTAGAATGTAAGTTATTTTAATTAACTCCCCAATCGATAGACTTCCAAATCTATGGAATTTGTACTTGGATGAAATTCTTTCTCGATGAACCGTATAAAACACATTCGGCCGGAAAAGAATTATTTGACGGAACGTTTTCCCCTATTAAAGCATCTATTTAAGAAGGAAAAGAGGCTCCTTTTAAAGCGAAACTCTGTTTAACATGTAGCTTATGGCGAAATACTGTGAAGGACCTTTTAAGGACAATGTAAAGTCAAAAAAATGTTCAATACAATGGTTCTAATTGTAACCCCCCAGTTCAGAATGATATTCTAACGGGAAAAATAAACATTCCCCTTTAAGGGAAAGTACCCATCCCGGCATTGAATGCAGCGTTCCTGTTGTTTGGAAACATTTATTTTATTTTCAAAATTATTGTTCCGCGAGTTTGAACATTCTAGCCAAAAGTGCGAAACGATACATCAATATCGTCATGAAAAAGGAAGGATAAATGAAAGCCACGAAGCGAATGCCATGTATCCCGCGGGGAACTTTTGCTTTTTAGACACGCCACGATTTACAGCTGAGCGCTGTATATTCATCTCGAAAGAAAAGCTGTGAAAAGTGATGTACGATGAAAAACTACGGGCATTAAATCGCGGAATAATTTCGAAAATGGGAGCAAAATGATCTTCTCTATATTAGCGGACTATTTAAACGTTTTACCCAATTTTTCTCCCGTCGAAGTTTTCGCGTGAAAATTGCTCTATCATTCAAAATTTATTTTATCAACCTAAAGAGAATGTGAATAACTAGAAAAAAATATGCTGCAGATAAAATAATATGTTCGATGATGGATGAGATTAAATTTAAGTAGATATACCTAAAGAGCAATTTTATTTATTCTTGTTATTAATTTTTTTTCTTTTTCGCATTATCTTTTATGATAATTTTTTTTCGTTGTTATGTCTATATAATACAGTTTCTGTACCGATTTGTTTGCTTTTCAGATGTGATTTAATCTGCCTTTTCCTTAAAATCTAGATAACTTCAACTAGGTTTTGCAGGTTTTCCACACTCCATATTTGTTGGTTTTTTTCTGCTGCGGTTAATTTTTCCTAAGAGCAAATTTTGGTTTTTAAACTCACAAAGTAGTTTTCTTCTAAGCACCTTTTTCTAGTTATCTCTTTAAATATCATATGACGAAGGGTTAGACGTAAGAAGAGACCTGATAATCTCAACTCAATAAAGTCACATTATTATTATTTATGAGCTTCAGCCCTTTTTTAAGGTGCATTGTAATTTATTTTCTTTGCAAACTTTAGAGTGATATTTCTTGTAGATAGGAATGATGGAGGTAAATTATTTATATATTTCCTTATGACTAAGACCGATAGCTGAGTTGTTAGCGAGTGATTTCTCCAGCCCCTAGGTCCTGGTCTCGAGTCCCGGGTAATCCGACTATTAAGAATAAAAAACACTGTGTAAAAATTCCACAATAAATTTCCTTCACCCATTCCACATTTTTTCCCCCTTCCCCATTTCCCTCACCCCTTCCTTTACTTCACGTATATATACACTCTACTGGCCCGAATTTGTACCTGATGATGACTACTAAAAAATACATCTCTCGTTCCGAGGAGGCGGCGATGACATTTCGCCGAAGCGACGTCATCATTATAGACCGCCTCATATCTCCTCCCCATTTAAATAGTGCGTAATAAAAACTAACTGCGTAGGATCAAATTTGTAGTAGGAGATCGATATTTATCAGACGCTTATCAAATATCAATAAATCTCTATCGGATCTCAGAAACGCGGATTTTGCTTCACGACCATATACCACATTTCTGCTAAATGTTTGGTTTTTCTGTGAATCCCGGTCATTGTCCCACAAAGGAGTGAAGTTGATCGAGTCACAGATTTGCGCGAATTTACCGTGTTTTGATTTGGTTTATGTCGACTCAGATAAAGCAGGAGATCGATATTGACTCTTGATGTATATCATTTTAAAGACAAATAAATGTTCTTTCGAACGAAGTATAACATGTTCTATTACGATGGCAGGTCATCAATGGGTAACGCGTCAAAGTCCAGGTCTATACTACTTTCAATCCGACAGTAATTGAAACCAGTCGTGTTATGGAAATATATATTGTGTAATTTTTACGCAGTGATTTTATTCCTACTTGATGGAATTCCATAAAGTGACGGCGTCTATCGATGCTTATAATCCGACTATTGTGCTTATGATTGGTTGTGCGTATTCAATCACTCCTCTGTTTCCGACAGGAAGTGTATCCGGCCAGAAGTCCTCCTTAGGGTAAAAATTAGTGCCAAAATGAAAATTCATAATCATCACTATTCATCAAAAAATCATCAGCGGACCCCAAAAGTGATGGAAATAAGGCTTGAAAGTAACACAATCCTCATTGAAACGTAAGGCAGTTGTACTCCAGAAATTATTATTTTCGAAAAATTTGATTTCTACTGGCCATAGAGGTAACATAACAGACTTTTCAGCAAATATAAAACGAAACATTCCGTAAATTAATACTCGAATTTTGAAATACAATTTCTATTATATGTAATTAATTAAAATTAATAATTAATAATTTAAAATTAATCTAGGTAAGCGATATTTGGTGGAATTCCATCATCAAAATAACATAAAATGATAATATTTGTACTTTTCCTCATAATCGTCATCTTGATGATGCTAAAAAACGGTGAATATTTGTTTAAAAGTTGAATTTCGTATAAGAAGTATCATCCCAAATGGCCTTTTCATTTAGAAATATAGTCCAGAAAATTGCAACCTGTCTGCGACTACCCTTCCGCTTGAGTTATCGATAACTGTAATTATCTTGTTGACCAATAAATTACCTTTAAATTGGTAACGCAAAATCGCTATATCCAAAGTACCATCTTTAACGTCGAGGAACGTCACTTAGTGAAGAAAAATTCTACTTGAATATAAAATAAGTTTGGCACCCGGGAGCAGCGTCGAACGTTTTGAATAATTACTTTGCCAAGAGAGTGATGCTTGAGTTGAGTCTTCACTTCTTGCAGTGCCTTAATTCAATCAGCGTAAATTCAGGAGTACGAGTACGAATGTAGTTTAACCACTCCGATCCTGAAGTACGTCGCCCATTCATTCACTCGACCGCAAGGTTCGAAGTCGTGAGCGTCACGCGCGCGGATTTTATACCGGCCTCTCCGTTCCCGGAATACATTCCCCTTGAGGGAATAGGTCTACACTGGCGTTTTGGAGCCGAACACAAGTATTCCGGTCCTATTAGGCCCATTCACGAATGGGATAGTAACGACAACGTTTTCCTCTCGGAGAACATAGACATTTAGTTTCCGCGCTGTTCATGAAGAGGCGGTGGTTAATACGTTTCATCGGAGACAAAAGTTAAGTTGGTGTGTTTGGGGATGGTGCCTTGGGGGGATGGGCAAGAAAGGGTAAGGGAAGAGAGAAGGGATAGGGAAGGAGGAGGAAATAAAACACAAGGAGGGGAGAATACCGAGAGAACCCTTCTCCAGTAGTCAACTCGGTGGTGGGAAAATGCTTGGAATGTTTCGGAATTCCGATGGAGACGTGAAGTGTGGAGGAAAGGGGAGTTGCGGGGGTGGAGATGGAAGTGGAGATGGGGGTGGACCAAATTTCAGCCCAAAGAGAGACGAGAATGAGGGGGAGGGGATAGGACGGGGTGCAACAACGGCCACAAAGAAGGATGACCTATGAAAAGCGAAGTTTCGATAGGAATGAAATTCTGTATGCGCACTATTTAGCCCGGAACCGGTTTGAATCTCATCCCCCCCACCATTAGTTAATATAAACCCTGATGGTGGAATGAGGCTTACTGGGCAAAATGAGGTATGAGGTGGTTTTGCTAGAGTGGCAGTGGAGAGTGGAGTGACAGTGTGTGGAATCATCCGTAATATGGCACAGTTCAGTGAGGCCCCAAAGACTTTGTACTGAGTTCATCGGCACAAAGTTTTTGGAGCCTCATCCCCTCCACCATCCTCTACCAATAGGTTTGGAGAAGGAATGAGGCTCACTGATCTAGATGAGGAATGAGGTAGTTTACTCTGGCGTGAAACAATTCCACATAAATGTAGCACAATGAGCCTAAGAAAAACACATTTAATTTCATTCAATAAGGAGTGACCAGGAAGAATTTATGGGAATGAGGCTTACTAGATGAGGTTTGAGATAGAGGAAGATGAGTGAGGTAGTTGGCCTAGTAAATATTATGAGCGAAATAAGTAACAAAGGTTAACGTAGCACGATAATGAATGGGCAGATTTAAGCCATCAGAGGCGCAAAGATTATATAGATGCCCCCTTCAGCAATTGTGTAAGCAATCGAAACAAACAAACATATATTCTTCGGAAACAGTAGTCGCTTCACTATGCTAAGAATAAACTATTGTTTTGAACAGCAGTTCGTAGTATTTCTACGTTTAAATTACAAAGAATTATGAATAGACTTTGTACTGTATGGTGACATTAAGAATGTAACATGTTTATAAACCTCGTACGTACACTTAATCCACAAATATAAAATAATTTCTTGAAACGGAAAACGATAGTAATTTGTTGCACGTTGCTACTTCTTAGCACAGTATTATTTAGGTCCTCGAATAGATGAGCCCCCCCTGCTAGCGCCTATTGCAACCTAATTGTAAATCCACCCATGATAATGAACCAATGTATACTCAATATGGGAATTAAATGGGGTATAATCATCAAGGAACTATTACTATAAACTACCTAGGAACTAGGAAACTAACTATAACTAGGAACTATTACTATAACCTAAGAACTATTACTATAATCATCTAGGAACTATACTATTCAGAGAATTCGATAGGAAGAGACCAAAATGAATGCCACCACTTAGCACCAATATGGTACGGCTTTCATATGATCATAGCCATGAAAATGACAAAATAATAACGAAAGATTAATTTTCCTCCAACCTGTACAAGAAGACAAGCATATTCTTTTCATTAAGATACGGCAGCAGGAACAAATGAAAATTCTAAATCCGCTATTTGATGCTAGCTCTCGCGGGAGATGGGACTTCGGTTTAGCGTGGAAATAAAAGGAGTTTTCAAAGGAGGAGAATTAAGGCTAGAGATTCGCTAGAGGACAACAAGGGAGGATTTGGAATTTAAGGGATAGAGAGAGAGGGGAGAAATTTGGAAAGAGCGGATGAATGGGGCAGGAGGAGATAAGGAGGAAATAAAAGGAGAGGGTGAAATGTAATGAAAAGACATAAAGAGACGCTGAGTTTTGGGGAGGTCATTTTGGACAAGAGCTTAATTCTAGGTAAGAAATTGTCTCTTAATGTGGAAGATAACGAGGCCTGGATGCGGAATGCGAGTCGAAATGGGCGGAAGGAGAGAAAAAAGAAAAAATTTGGGAGAATACGTGAAAACCTTCCGAAAGTAGGAAAGCAGAACTTACGTTGTGTTCGCTAAAGACGGATGATCGCTGATGCTGTCTCTAAGGAGATGAAAGGAATTTAAGAGGAACAGAGATAGATCATCTGACACTTTTAACATTTCCCTCCCCGGATATCATATCCTTCTGTTTTTATGAAGACGGAAATAGAAGGGTGAGCATAGGGAGGATTCCAAGGGAATTGGAAAAGAGACTTTGGTTATGCAATCTCACTCCTACTCAGGAATATTTCCTTCCTAAACGCGGTTTGCTCCTCGGGTATTCCAAATCCCTAAATCGTGTGGATACTTAAAACTTATTTTGATAATTATCATCGTTACTGATTTGATAATAAATGCTTAAGAGCTTTCTGCTTATGTTCTAATTTTATCTATGAAATCTCTATTAGTTCCTGTTTTGTTACAATTATTTAGCAAGATTGTTTTCATACGTATATATTTCGCTCTCTGTCCCTCTATCGTTAAGCAGCCAAAATGGCCTGCATCAAACGTATGAGAAATCTTCCGAAGGCTATGTTCACTGTAATGGATGCAATAGTGGGCTTCGTTGTAAATATTTCGGTATTGCTGAATCAACATGGAAGCTGAAACAATTAAGAAAAAAGAAGAATGCTGCAGCCGGGACAAAAACTGTGAAAGGAAATGCAGACATTAAGATGACTGTCATGAAGCTAGAGATAAAAATTTAGCTACGCAAGAGAAAAGTAACGAAAAAGAGGACAAAGGTATGTTAAGAAAGATTACTAATAAGCCTGTTCAACCTGACAAAAATGAAAAAAATAAAAAAGTGATAACCGATAGCAGCGATGTTATAAGGGAACTGAGAAGATAATTATCAACCCTATTTTTATCATCATATATATCATCATTATCATTATTATCATGGATGTGACTGGCAAATAGACTACGGATCAGGCGACAATGCTTGGCTGGTACAAGAAGTTGTAATTGGCTCATAGATATAATACGAAATAATGATCGATTCACAAAGAAGTATGGAACGATGTATGCTTGGAATCACCAGAAGAGACAGGAAACGCAACACCTGGGTTAGGAAGATAACAGGAGTGACGGACCTTATCATAGATAAGGTAAGATCACTGAAATGGATGTGGACAGGCCATGTTGCGAGAAGAAACGACAACCGATGGACATCAGCAGTTCTGAACTGGATACCAAGATGTGTGAAGAGACCAAGAAGAAGACCAAAGGACCGATGGAACAGAGACATTATTCAGTATTAAGGGGTAACATGGCAACGAGAAGCTCAGAATAGAGAGAATTGGAAAGCGCCTGGAGAGGCCTACATCCGACGTCGGATTGAAAATGGCTGATGATGATGATGATGAATGATCGATTAAGTTTGGATGGAAGGATCCTTCCATCGTTTATATACAATTCCCTGACGTAGCACTGTCTCGACTCTAAACATTATAGAACAGCGCAAGTAGTATCCCAAAGACATCTGTCTCCTTTACAATAAATTATTGCTCGATAATATACCGTACGTTTCCGCCGATAAGACGAATTCCAGATAAAACGAGGTATAAATTTTCGTCAAAACTTTATAGTATTAGTATATATCTATAAGACGATCCCGAATTTCGGGGGCCTTTTTCTATAATTCTACTATCGTCTTATCTGCGGAAATATACGGTACAATATTTTTTTATATTTACACCTAGATTTATAAACCCTCAAGGGTGCAACTACAGGCGTTTTCAAAAATAAATTAGCATACATAGATCAAACCATGTTACGGCTGATATAAATGGAGACTCCGAATAATAAAGGCAGATGACAATTATATCTGATTAAGAATATTATTACAACTGATGAGAATTTCTATTGCTAATTTTCGAATGTTTCTGGGAATGATCTCTTACGCACCTGCATATGCAAAAATGGCCAACAGATTGGAAGAGCTGAGTTAGAAAATAGAACGTGGCCTGGTCATGTGCGAACTTAAAATTTCGTATCGCATGATGTTGAGATGCCGCTGCAGAAGGCTAGGATTATGTACACCTCTCCTTCATTACGTATTCTTGGCAGACGGGAAGACTTCTTAAGTCAATTAGCTCTCACATTTATCTCTTTAATTTTTCTTTCGTGACCTGACCTGCTAAGATGCAATGGGGGAGAGCGTAATCTTCCGCTTTTGGTAGGAAAGTACTTCCTTTTGAACGCAGAAAGAATTTCAGCAGATAGCCGAATTTATTTTCTAAAAAGTTTGACCTCAGAGTTAAACATAATTATGAACACTTTTGTCTCGTAGTAGACAACAATTAGGAAGCCTATAGCTCTGAAATTTTGAGCAGTTTTGATGAAAATAGATGCAGAACTTTTTGCGATTCTTTCGACACTTTTTGATACAGGAAGATCCAGAGCAAAGAAAACATCATTCAAGGAAAACCTCTTTACAGGGAAACGTACTATCTGGACTTGAAAAGTTTTCTTTTCGACCTTTTAAATCTCTATGTAGATTTCTGTTGGAGATGATTCAATCCTGGGCTCCCGATAGCCAAGTGGGCAACGCGTTCGACTACAATGAAAGCGGTCCCGGGTTCGATTCCCGGTGGGGGCCTACGTGCGAAATGACATAAGCTGTCGAAGCACTTTTAACAATACTACTACTACTACTGATTCAATCCTATATCATTGTCATTAGCAATTTTCAAAAAAACAAATGCGAAACGGCTTAAGTAGTGTTTAGTTCACTAGTGTTTAGTGTACTAATATACAATCGTGTAACCGGATTCCAGTAAATATCCTCTCGAGGTGAGAACCGGATCATTTCTCATCGGTTACACGGGTCCTTCGACCATTCTCAAGGGTTTTATTTGCTTCAACGCAAACATTATTTGAAAGAATGCTATGCTGTTTTATCGAAAGAAATTTCATCTCAATCAGTAATTAAATTCCCCTAGTTGCTGCGCCAAAATTAAGTTTAAAGCACAGGAGATTAATACATGTATAAGGCGAAAAAACGTCCTTTTTGGTAAACAATGGTCTTAACTACCTCAACGGAGTTTTTATAAGATTTAACTATCCTCATGTTACTGAAAATTCTACGGATTTTGTTTGATTTGTAGTTAGATTACAACTTCATTTCGCCGTAAAGTTGAAATCTTTCAGTTGATTTGTAGCCGAATATTTCAAATCTCTGTATTTCACTGGTGATATCATATAAATATTGCAAATGTTGGCAGATTTTTTCATTGGGACAAAGTACCTTCTCTGATAATATGAACAATACGGAAAAACTGAAGACGGGATTGTCCCACAGATAATGAGACGTATGGTCTGCCTAATTGTGAAAGGTACAGTCGTATTCTATAGACCAATTCGTAGCGAGTTTCATAGGCGAAGAAGGAGGATAAAAGTGAAAGGAGAGACTACGAAGGAAGAGTAATAAATGCTGTAGTTGTAGGACTAAAAAGAAGGCAGCATGCAATGAGGCGTACGATGAAGCAAAATAAAGTAGGAAACGTGGCCGTAATAACCTTACGGAGACTATCTTCTTGATATAATCAATTTTTACCGATCTTTTCAATTGTACTTTCGATCACGATAATCCTGTCATTTTATCGACCACCTGTTTACCCATAACATCTTTAATTCATGAAAAACTCGCACAAAGTTTCCCAATTCGAAAATGAAAATGCTTGTGGATGATATATGAAACGGAAATGATTAGGGGAAAGCAAAAAGAAAGATTTGTCAGTTTAAGTAGTAAGTTATAGATCGTGAGACATATCGAAGGATAATATGTCGCCTTAGTCCATTTAAATCTCCTCCAACGGTAGAGTAAGTGATTCAAATCTCCATCGTTCTTGAGGGGATAATAATCATAGTAATTACAAAACACAGGCAATACATACTCATAACTTATTTTCTTAGTGTATAAATTTTATTTGTTGTATTCAAAACTGTTTTATTAATTTTTCCAAAAATCCAAAATTTTGTTTTATGCTACTTTCGAATGANTTTGAATTCAAATTAAAGCTAAACAAATTTACTATAAATTTATTTTATATATGTTCCTCGTAGAATGTGTATTATCCCGATATTTGGCAAGATACATGATCGAAACAAATTTTTTTTATTATTTGTAAAAAATGGTCAATTTTTGAAGAGCCGTCCCTCGGAAAGTTCTGAACATTTGGGGCCGGTTTTGAATATCAAATGTAGGAATATTAACGTTATTTAAATTATAATTGATTCATATCTTCTCTAGGACCTATACTTTAAGAAATATTGAGCAAAAACTGAAATAATAGGAAACATTCGCTGTTTTTTTTGGGTAAACAATGGTTGGGATGTTAAGAGAGGACAGTCAGAAAGGGAATTTTGCAGCGAATGCAAATTTTAAGAATTAAAGTTTGTAATAATTTTGTGAGTAATTTGGTGAGAAATTCCAAAGTTTCCCTGAAGGATCTTCTTATATATTGATGCTCTCCTAATGAATTAATTCCTATGAGCACCGTTCTGTGCATACTTCGTCCCGATTCTTTATAAAATCCTCATTATGGTGTCAAATTTCAAAAGTTAATATTGCTTACAAATGGAAATTACCGTCAAGTTACTTTATCCTTTCTATGTTATCACAATTCAAAATCTTCGCATATTTCTCAACCGGAATCACGGAGAAACATTTCGAAATTTGAAAAAGTTTTCGAATTTCCTAGGAAAAAAAGCATCGCGCTTCAATCTAAACGCGCCTCAGCGAGCATTCATCCCAGATGTAAATCAGGTGGTCGGTGTGAATGTAAACGAGACGGAAATCTTTGCGCGGAAGTGAGGAACAAATTGTCTCAGTGTCGTGTATTTGGGGCCAAGTTGGATAACGTACAGAGCACGGGCGCTTTGAAAGCCATTGGCCGGAGAAGAGAAACTTGGAAAATGAGGGATTCGGGGAAGAATCCGCGTGCGGGGGCGGACGGCTATAAAGCGCAGAGAGTCTCTCTGAAGATTGCGGAAGGGAGGGGAAAAAAAGGTTAAGTTTTTGAATGTTGAAGAAAGAGCGTTAGGAAGTTGGCAAGGGTATAGAGATTGGCCGAGCGGTGTGAGAAAAGGATGCTCCGGAAACTGTGGGCGAGCGCCGGGGATTGTCCTACAACTTCTTCCTTCTCTTCTACTTGTTGTTAAAGGGGTTTTGGAAGGGGCCGTGGGAAAAGGGTGGGTGTTTGTGTCGGGATAAAGGAGAGGACGGGATTGGATCAATGCGTGACGCCTCTCCGAGCTTTAAATGAGGAAAACGAAGTGTTTTAAAGCGTTTTAATGTGCCCTTGATTGCGATGTTTTCAGTTTGATGAGGCGACCTCTTCCACTCGCTGTTGTGGAGGCTTTAAAAAGGGCGGAGTTCGGAAGTTTGAAGGCTATAAAAACGATGCTTTCTAACAGCGGAAAATTCCCTCGGATTTAGCTGTAAAGTTGGAGGAATTTTGCGTCTTTCCTGCTGTAAGACGAATTTGAGCACGTTTGCTGGTGATGGGTTTACATTTTGCTTTGGAATTGAATGCAGCGAAAAGCTTCCCTCGGGAGGAAATTCATTCACCAAAGCGATTCAAAAGAGATACATACTCTGTGCGAGAGAAGAGACTTGTATGAGTAACTAAGAATGCTGATGGGCCTTGCATCCCCGTATTGCAGGTAGGGCACATTTATTCTTGAGGGCCATCATGTTAATAGCTGGTGGGAAAGCCCCAAATGTACCATTAAAATGTTGCAAGTAATTCTTGTAATACATCTTAAAAGAAAGAACACTTCGTAACTTCTACAGCGGATTTTATTGACTAATTTCGTCAAAGAGTTGACATCTTCGGGACTCACATGAAAGTGTAAACTAGCCTATAAAAATAGTGAATAAATAGAGACCACCCAAGGAAAAACGGACAAAAAAAGGCTGATAGGACCAGGACATTTTTCTTGTCCGATTTTCCGTGGGATTTTTCTTAGGTGAGCGCCTTAGCGTGGAGGAGTTACCTCCTCCATTTTCCTCGAAATAGAAACTAGTCAAATAAAATGGAAAAATAAATTAAACGAATAAAAATTAGAAAATAGTCAATAGAGATTTGCTTTGGAAGTTACGATGTGTTCTTTCTTTTAAGATGTCTGTGAAATTCCACAAAGTTGCGTTAGACCATACTAATTTTAACTCTTTTAATATGAAAATTTTACCTCCATCATAATAATAGTTATATTATTATTTGTTCAGCACAAACAGGTATCCCCAATTACATGCGCTATGATAAAGATCAACAAGTTAGACAATTAAGGTCGTAAATGCTAAGGTAAAAAAACAATACTCTTAAATGACATAATGTAAAATAATAAAAATACAAATATATATACATTATGAAAATAATAAGAAAATGACTATGCGAATCTTTAGGAAGATAACAGGAGTGACAGACATCATAGATAAGGTAAGATCACTGAAATGGATGTGGGCAGGCCATGTTGCAAGGAGAAACGACAACCGATGGACATCAGCAGTTCTGAACTGGATACCAAGAGACGTGAAGAGACCAAGAAGAAGACCAAGGGACCGATGGAACAGAGACATCATTCAGTATTTAGGGGTAACATGGCAACGAGAGGCTCAGAATAGAGAGAATTGGAAATTGCTTGGGGAGGCCTACATCCGACGTCGGATTGAAAATGGCTGATGATGATATATATATCCTGCAGAAAGGCAGTGCCAGATCCAATAAGGTAATTATATCTCTACGACAATTTTCAGCCGATGCTGTGCATTATACTTTATTTTCGTTGTTAATACCATTCTATTGTAGATTAATAAATATCGGAAATTAAAACGGTTAGCGTGGCCACCTAAAGGTATTTCTGCGACTTCATTCTTGCTATCGATTTCTTTTAACCATTTTTAGTTAATTTTTCCGTTGAGATAAATGTAGTCAAATTTCGTAGCCTTGGTTTTCAGCACTTGTAAATACACCACAGTATAATTAATAGCTAAAGTTTACCATCAATTTAGTTAAAACAGATTTTTAAAATGGAAAGTAGGATTTCACCGATGATTTGGATGCGGAGATATGAATAAAAGTTTCCAAAAGTTAACAATGCGAGATTGCCGATCCAATCCGGAAAATTAATTTTCTACTGGAATACAAAAAGGTACAAATATTTACCCATTAAGTTAAAAGGTTATTCTTTAACCTTGTGATTTCGGTCGTATTCGAAACGAGAACATTGTATTTTTATATTTATTACGCTAATTTCTGTGATGTAATTGAAGAATTTGTTTGTTGGAATCCCGTATAATTTTGCGTGATTAAACGCACTCTATTTCAAGTGACTTTCATAATTACTGGCGTGGGATTTCTCTCCTGTAATACGGATAATAATTTACTTTTGGATGAGTCGATAAACTGGGATGAATATATCATAAATTTACCACCGTAGAAAGACGACAGACATATAAAATAACCATTCTTTCTTGAAGTTTGTGTCCTAAAATATGTAGATCCGTTTAACTAGATAAATTTCAGTTGATTTTTCATGGATATTTATTAGAATCAATAATTTTGTGCTGACAATTACATTTGCATTTCAATCTTTGGATCATGGTATTCTCGGAGGATGACTTAAAGCAACAGTTTCTACCACGTAGACGGTAACATAATACTCGTGTTTCTGATTTATTCTCAAGGAGTAATAAGTTAAACATACATGGCAAATATAAAGTAAGATTGAGCAATTCAGATAATTCTTTAAGAGTCCTTTTCATTGGGAGGTTACTCCAGCAATGTAGTAGATTTGGCTATTACCAGTATAATAAAGTTAGATGTCTTAAGGTTCCGATTATTATACCTCTAAGTTCCCAAAAAGACTCATGAAAATAGTTGATTGAGACGATTGTAGGGAACATTTACAACTAATCGGTAAATTCATAGAGAATTTTGAAGCGAAACAATTCCCGAATTAAAATAAAACATTAAAAAGTATGATTTTTACTCTAGTTCAATTAATTTTTACAAAAATATTTGAATATAATAACATTTGTTTAAAAAATATTCGATAGATTGTATCAAAGGAGGAGATTCCTTTAGTATCATACAACAAGATAAGGATACATCCTTAGAGCTCACTCCAGGCGCAACTGTTTTTGGCGCATTTCCAAAGTAGCGATATTCGGTGATCTGTGAATAAAATACAGCGATGAGGGAGAATTCTAATTAAAATATTGTATTAACACAACCGCATCGTCTTTCCCAACGAACGGCTCCCTTAACTGATCCAGAATACGTTTTCTAATTAGTGAAGTGAAATCGGAGATTCCGAAATGTTTCCGATTCGTTGGTTCAAAAGTAATTCGAAAACTGATAACGTCTTAGAGATTTTTGAGCAGGAAAAAGGATTGTTTTTTCGCTACGGTATTCCAAACTTGTTGATTTTTAACGTGGACTTGAAGTTTGGCCTCCCACATGATCGAGACTGAAGAGGCACCGGAAAGGAATTTCTTAGACTGCGGATCGGAGAAGTTCTGGACGAAGTGAATGGCAAACAGTCGCTCACGTCGTCTTCGAAACTGCGAACTCCCTCATGCCAGGCACACCTCGAGAGACTAATTGGTAAACAAGCCCTCAACAGACCTTGTGAGCGGTCGAAAGCGACAGGGATTCCAATAGTTAGCGCCTTCTGAAGGTGAGAAGACCCCTGAGTTATGGAAGTCAAGAACGTGAGAGTGTGATGTCAAAGACGAGAAAGCTTGCCGTTCCTCTATCCGGAAACATCTTTGTGTATTACATTTACTATGCGTATTCATAGGTCAAATTAGAATTAGTGTTAGAAAGAGTACTCCTATCGAAAGGAATGTTACTCATGGACGCGTATTTTACTCACGAGGAGAATGTTTACTGAAATATCAAGATTTTCAAAGCGACAGCATAATATGGAACATTTCGAAGTCATCGTGACTTACTTACTTGACCTTGGAGAACTGCCTTTCATTCAAATTTTTTGTTCATTAAAAATATAAATGTGATGCAAAGCTTCCTCAGTAACTTCTCCCCTTGATACATCGGAGGCGTAATCGGTACTTTCCCCGTCATAGATTTATATTATAAATCGAATATTTAGATCGGGAATAGCGGGATATCTACAGTTCAGTTATTCACTATTCTTTTCAGGTACATCTACTATCAAACGCCACTGAAAATGCTAATTTTTCACTATACTATTCCAGATTCTCAGGAAATACGTGGAGATGAAGATGGTTTTAGAATATACAGAAATTTTTTCTTCCTCTAGACCAGCGGTTCATATACTAG
>KZ308229.1:176283-205013 GCA_000376725.2 Ladona fulva | reverse complement strand
GTCATAAAAGATATAACAATATTTATCTAATAATATTATAAGTAGATGAAATTAATTACGAAATTTATAGAATTATAATCTTTTAATCGATTTAATTCACAGCCAAATATAACATTAATTAGCACAAACATTTATACTCTTGGACCCCCAGGGTTCCATGGACCCTGGTTTAGAAACTTCTGCTCTAGACTCACTTCTTTGTTTCATGGAAAGGGTTATCCATCTTTTGATATCGATGCTTAACTTTCTATTTATATATTACGTATATATCGTAGTACCTACTTTCTGACTTTCACATACAGTTACACGTTTGCAATTTCCATGTTAAATGTAGAAAATGTAGTCCAAGTACTCAAAGTCAACGCAAGAGGTAAGTTGAGAACTATCGACAGAAAACTTCTTTAGTAGGCCCTGAATTTCAAGACGAACTCATCGTACATTTTGAATTAGAAAAGTAGTTTGTAGAATCAAAAAGTTTTCTTCCTCTAGATTTTTAAATAATCTCAAAAAATGCCGCAGGAGTTTTTGGTGTAATGTTTGACTTCATAAATTATTTTGGTGAAGATACTACAACATTTCTACAAATAGGGTGGCTCAAAAACCATATATCCTACCAATTCTGACATACGCGGTGGTAATATGTTGCAACACCACTAACAAAAACTTAAACAAACTCACCATCTTCTACAATAAATGTATACGACTAGCTGTGTGTAGCAACAAATTAGTTCCACTTAAAGAAATATTACGCCATCACCGGACTCCAAAATTCTCAGAACATTTACTGGCCATATGTAAAAAATTCTCTAGGAAATTGCAAACCATCAACAATCCCTTAATACAACATATATGGGACTATACACCAACTGGAACCCAAACGTATACTTACTCTGCTGGAGTCACACACCAAGAGGAAATGGGGAATGAAAAAAAAAGAAAAAAAAGCTGTAAATAATTAGTTTTAGTTGTACTTTCATCATCTAGTTTAGTTTAGGTTAGGTTAGGTTAGATTACTTCAAATATAAGAGCCTATCTCCACTACTTCCTAAAATAATAAACAATTCTATTAGCCTTATTCGGGGGTTATAACTGCCTTAGAGGGTTTCCACCGCTCATAATGACTTCCTTGAAGCCGATGAGCAACAAAACAATAGGGTCAGACCGACCACCACCATAATAGCTGCTCGTGCTCATTTTGAAGCAATCACGGAGCCAGTGTTTTAGGAATTAAAATTTTAGCGATGCCATCATCAGCTGTTGTTGGACCTCAATTAAAGAATTTGAGTCTGACTGATCGTTCTCTTTAATTTAAGAAGTGATTTAAGATCTGCACTCATGTGTTTACCATGAGAAAATGTATTAGATGTTTCTACTATTAAATATCTATATTATACAGTTGACAACATATGATATGAAGGATAATGCTGTTTTAAAATATATTACTTTAAATATAACATTATTGATTCGAAGACAGTGAAGATTCGCCACTCACGTAGAAGAAGATTCACACCGGAGAGTTTGGGGAATTCCAACATAACAGATGCTGGTTACAAAAGCTATTTATTGATATTATCCACAGTAAACTTTTTCGTGAACCAGGTTTCGTTACGTAGTATCATCATCATGCGGATGATGATGATACTACGCAATCATGCGTAAGATAATGATGATGTAAAAACTGTTAAAAATTTTTCGAGGATAATGTAAATAAAAAATTCTTGTCATCGAAAGATGATTCTCTGGAAGCAATTTGCAAAATAATTTTTTCCATGATGTACAATTCTTTGGGATAGAAAAATGGCTTTCATTGTCTTCTAAATTGTAATTGTAAACACTATTTATATCATATTCTTAAGGCAACGAGGCTCGAAAAACTCCACAGATTCCTACAGTGACCTGCTTAAAAGAGGGTAGGTAACTTAGAAGTGCGTCGCGTTAAATATTGAACGGACTTTCAACAGAAGTAAGAATCTTGAGTGCCTCACCGAGAATTACGTCAATCCTTCGCCTGTCTCACTTGCATTTAAGTTCTTTCAGGGAAGGCGGAAATTACCCCAAAGATTGAATCAAATCTGTTTTCAATGTATGATGTATAAATAATAATCAAACCAAAAGAAGATATAAGGAAATCGCGCTAATATTTGTACCTTCTGTTTGATTGTCAATGCAAAGGAAGCATCCGAACAATCTGATAATTTACTTCACATTTTTCCATTTTAAGCAAAGGATGTAACGATAAGGCATCATTATCAGTTAATGAAGATTATGCATGCAAAAATATACACTTCTAAATTATATTCTTTATATTTTGCGTATTTTAAAACATATCATACAAATCCATATGGAATGTCGCAATAAAACAAAAATAATAATAAATTATATGATACAGTTTAGAGTAATATAATATATATCAAATTTAAATTACAATATTATATTGTACTAGTGTCCGAAGATACGAGAAAAAATAATACTTAAATTGGCGTAAACTCCTTGCATTTCGTATACTATTTAGTAGGGAATTCCAAAGATTAATGTCAGAGACAATAAAAGATCTTTGGAAAGCGGTAGTTTTGTGTGAGGGATAGTAGAATAATAGTCAGGAGTCCTTGTATTCAGGCGATAGCTGAGTGAAGGTCTACTTTTAAAATTCTCAAATAGATAGTTGGGTCTTTTATTTTTGACAGGAGTAAATAAATGCACTAAAAGTAAATGTTTAGGTAATAATAACTGTGAACTCAGAAACTATTCTCTTCTTCAGTTTAAATGATCCACTCAAGCATTACTTACTTAAGTTTTTTATGAACTTCTCTTCATAGTATGGCTTACAAATGTCCACTATACTGAAGTATGAATTGTATTCGAGGCTTAACCATAGTCCTACGATGAATTTTAATCTTATTTCAATATTGCCAATTTGTTTCTCGGTAACATCACAAAAGATGCTTTAACTTGAAATCCCTCTGGAGTGCAGTGAGCAATTCTCATTGACCTCACTAGTATACTTATCGGAAAATAAATAACATATTGCTCATACACATATGTGCAAAAATATACAGTATTTTCCCTAACCAATAGATTAAGAAACATCGAACAAGCATTTAAAATATAATAATATACGACGTGATCAAAGCCGGTCCAGGAACTTGAAGGAATATGGTCCAGATTTTATCTGTCAGTCCCTTGTAGGATACGAACGTATTAATTATGAAAATACGTGATCTACGTAAGAATTTTTATTAGCGATACGTTTCAGAGAAAATAATTTATTAGGCATGGCGGTTGAGTGGTGAAGATAGGGAAACTGGTAGACTACGGTTCGGGTTACATCCACGTTGATATATTTCAATTCTATCATTTATCGCAACTTAAAATAAGGAATAATTCCACAGGAGATTTTTATAGAAAAGTTTACTGAACGAGTTAGATTAGACTAGATTAGAAACGTCTTTATTGCAGACCAGATTGGGACCATAAAGGCTCTCTTACATCCAATCCATTTATTTATAATAAAGAGATAGAGCAGTAAAAAGAGAAAAAGGAAGAAACAATTTGTGGATAAGAAACATAAGTCAAGAGCTCAAAAAACATTTACACAGCAGAAAAAAAATCTCAAGAAGGGGGCGTGAAAAACCTGCGAAAGATACTAATATTTAATAGGTAAATTTTGAACTAGAGAAAATTATTTCTATAATTTGCAAAAGAGAAAAAAAACATTCAGAAATAATTAAGAAATCAAAAATATACATATTTAACGGCATGGAAAAGTTTCCACACCATAAGTGGAATGAGAAAGCGAGTTGACATATTCGGGTAAAATACCTCAAGATGTAAACTAGTTCATGAAACCAGTCAATAAAAATCTGCTGTGGAAATTATGAGGTATTATTTCTTTTGAGATGTGCGATGAACTGAATGAAGTAATCCTTCGGCATATTAATTTTATTTTTATCATTTATCCTTGGGCTTTATTTAAATAATTGTATTGTGACGGGTAGTTAATCTTTTACCTACCGTGCCCCGGCAGTGAGCGTGAACTATACTATCCGGAAATAGAGAAAAAAAAGGAACGAACAGCATGGAGACGAAGATAGAAAATGGATGAGGAGTGAAAGAAGAGGGACCGCGTACAGAAAAAAGGGAATCGGGTTATCTACGAGGAGGAAAAGTAAAGTTTATGGAAGAGACTAGAACCTAGAAAGGAACTGTGTGGATCCGAGAGAAAAGGAGGGGAGGAGAGGCGGTATAAAATAAACAAGAGAAAAAGGATAGCGAAGGTGACAGACGTGAATGCGGGAGAAGAAACAAGCAGAAGAGGATGGAAATAGCTTCGGGAATGGAGAAAGATACCGGAAGTTATGATGAACACGGAAGGATGACCTTATAAAGAGGACCCTTAAGAGTTATTCCGAGAAAGGACCGAGAGGGAATAGAAAAGGGAGATCGGGAGAGAGAGAGAGGGTCTTCGGATACAGAATGTATATGTTTTGGTCCCTTGGAAAAGCGATTCAAAACCGTTGAAATGGTATTACGATGGCCGTTCGATTGAGAAGAAGCAGGAGTGGGTGAAAAATGGAACGGCGGTCCAGATATGGGAGAACGGTTTCATAAGAGGCTATGACTGCTCGTAGGCTATGAGGTTCCTTCTAAAACGACGTAAAAAAGGGATTTTAGCCACATTCACCCCGGATTCTGGTTCCCTCCGAGGATAATAAAGTAAGGGAAAATCAGAACTTGAATCCGGAAAAGATTACATCTTCTCTACATCCTGTCGTTTAATATGATAAGGGAAGGTAAGGTATGACTAGGCGCGCTGGAAATTATTCGGAAAAATATAAGCTGAGGGAGGGAACAAATCAAATTCTACGAAACTGGAAGAGCGTAAGCAGTTCCGCGGCTGAACGTAAATGGACCATCGCACCAGGGATGAGTTGTAGGAATGATTCTAGGCTCCATTGGCCTTGGGCCCTTTTTGGGGTTCCCTGCCGAGCAGGGTATGTTCTCCTTACGGTCCCACTGTATAGAGAACAGGGGTATATTTTATCGATCTCTCAAAAAAATGAGACGATTTATCCTTCCATTCATAACAAGTCCGCCGAGTCAATCAGTGTGTAGATCAGAGATATACCGATACTTAGAGTATAACGTCCTTAATTCCTTTATCATCCTCGGTTCAGTCACTTCCAAATATCGTGCTGCTCGAAGTCGCGAAAATCCCCGAGTAAAAATAGCGGATTTTGTGGGATTTTACTTGGAAAATATAGGATTTTGTAGGATTTCACCGTAAATATGGCTCGAGATAAAAGAGGAATGGAATTTGAAGCCTCATCTGCTTCTATGATTACCTTGGGATTGTTTAAGCGTCGCCTCATCATCAGGCTGATGACACCTAGGCCCCCAATAAGGATATTTTTCGTAACACATTTTTTATCATTTCATTGCTTTACAGTATTTAATTCGTTATCTCAAAAAATTTTGGTGTTCACTTGGATTTCCACGGTTCTATTTCGTTCCCCTACCCATTTCTATTCATATAGTGCTACGTTTTGGAGTAGCTTACGACCATAGGAGAGCGTTAATTTGTCTTCCTGAATTTAACCTATAATATTATATCATTTAGTGTATTTTACTTCCAGTCTCGCCACAAATTTAATCTCATGGCATGAAGCTCAAGTATTCGAATGTGAAATAAGCTAATAACTTTCTTTGTAACTTTCAAGGCTTCTTTCAGTTACACTTTCGTTCAGAACACTATGCTTTATGCTGAATAATACTTTATCGGAATGCTGTACTTTGAAAAGAAGGAATTAGTATCAGATCAACGTGTCTTATAACGGGGCATAAAAGTGAAACAATATCGCTATGTTACTCAATAGTAACGTGATGGACAAATAATAGAATTTATATTATTCATTATTATTGTTGTGCTGTGATATGTACAAACTGTAATACAACTGGAGCAGAAAAAAACTGACTGAATTAATAACACACGAGCAAATATTGAACTGTCATCTTCACGATTGTCATCCTCACATTTGCATATTCTCATATTTCTATTCTAGTTGCACTTAAATTTGTCTATGTAATTTTAACATAGCACGTTAAGACAACAGGCATAGTTTGGATATCCTCCTACCTTAATCGAGAAACGTTATTTTCACTTCCGTAAAACTACTACGATCAGTTTTATTGTAAAATATACCTGAATCACTGAGTTCTGGTATATTTTGAATACTTCGTATTCAGTGTTGTATGCGAGATGGCATTTAAGATAAATTTTCTATCTAATTTGTAAGTTTTTACATCCCCTGTCTCGTCGTGGATATATTCCCGCAGAGGACACGTTTTATCTGTTGAAAATATTTGCACCCTTTCAACCCTCCAAGTTCATCCTTTTCTTCTTGTTCCAGCTTGATATATTCTGTCGTTGTATCTTTCTATACTTTTCATAGATTTCGTACTCCACTGTATTTATCTCTCTGCTTTCTTAGTTATAGGTTAAATGCTAGTCGGGACTTTAAGGTCTCAATTTCGCCCGAAGTTCATTGCCTCATTGGGGAGTAGGGCTGTTAATGAAGGTTGGAAGCGATGTGTAGCCCAGCTTCAATCAAACTAAGAAGGCTTCAACAATATCTCTGACCAAATTGTAAGAGATGCGGAGAGACCAAGAAGAACAAATGACCGACGGAACAGATATATCGAGTACTTAGGAGTAACGTGGCAAAGAGAAGCTTAGAATAGAGAAAATTGAAAAACACTTGGCGAGGCTTGCATCCGATATCATATTGAAAATGGCCGATAATGATGATATTCGTGTGTATGTATATAATTGCCCTTATAATTATTAAAAAATAATAAGAACAAACATTTCCATAACTCAGGAAGGAGAGCCGATGGGAGAATCCATGACAGATTTCCTAATCGCCGATGCCTTTATGTAAAATAAGCATGATGTTTCACTTCAAGCACATTATGTATCTTAAATGAAAGTGATTCAAGTGATAAGACCGCTTATTTTGATTCCGTAACGGTGGGCAAAGAAGCAGCAGAAAAGTTACGTATGTGGTTAAATTAGGTTTCCGTTTTCCCCGATCAGTCCTATATTTTTAATACGCGTCCCTAGTTAATCCAGTGTTTTAGTTTCGTGTCCCAAAGGTACGAGTTCTTTTAAAGTATCCCCGCTGGTATGTACACAGCCGTTGAAGGAGTTTCACACCAACGAAAGCGCTATGGTGTTGAATAACAAGCGACGATAACGGCAATTAAAAAAACCCACGGCGCTAAATTTCAAGTCTAATCATGCCTATGAAATACATTCTATAACAGGTCCCTCAACTAATGAACATTCTCTAATTCTATGTTTGGATTATTTGAGCTCCTTTCAAGTAGAAATTATAGGTTACGTTCTTTATGTAATTAAGAAATGCGCCCAACTTCCGAAATGTCCTCGATTTTAGTAAAATATAATTGAAACCATAACTTACATCTGAAATGGAATTCATATTGCTCTGGCCCGGAGTGAAACTAACTCAGGAGGAAATGAACACGAAAAGTGACAAATATAATTGGAGCGAAGTTGTGAGCGATGCTATTCCAGAAAGTAACGTCAATGTTGTTAACTGTGACTTAGATATGGACCTGAAATTGGTTGAAATAAAAACGCACTAATGTTATCTTTCGATAAATACGTTACTTTCAAGTACCAAAGATGTACATACCCTGAAGCAAAGGAAAAATTACTCACTTAGNATAGGTATTTATTAACAAGAGAATTATGTTCAAGTAAATATCGAGATATTTTATACTCCTTTGAAGTTGTTTATGGAAATACCTTTTCGTCTAATAAGGTTCGTTCCATAAGTCAATTTACGGAATAGAATATAAATATACTAAGAAATTTATCTAAGGCAATGCTTTTCACCCTCTTTTTCCACGGAACACTTATGCCCTAACTCGAGTAAGTTTCCTAATTATAGACTTTAAAATAAACTAAACTTTAAAATACTCTCTCGTGGTAGAAAAAGTATAGACTCAAAAATTGCTTCTAAAAATTAAGGAAAATAAAGGTGAACTTACAATTAGAGTTAGTTCATGAAAATGAAAGGTGAACTTTATGCCAATTTTCCCACTTACAAAGCAAATATTCAAGAACAAAATAAGCGAACCTTATTTGACGAAAAGGTATTTCCATAAACGACTTCAAAGGAGTATAAAATATCTCGATATTTACTTGAACATAATTCTCTGGTTTGTTGGGGATCTTTTCAATCATGAATAACTTTAGGGCAGAAAGGAAATCCGTTGTCTTCTCGAGTTCCAAAAAAAGAAAATTTTTTCAGAAACTGCCGTCACTTAAATCAAGGAAAAGCTGAAAATAGAATTCCAACGAAAAGAGCTTGACATAGATTGCGCTTGAAAATAACCAATTGTCCCAGTAGCTATTTTACAGATCTTATCTAATTATTATTATTATATATAAAGAGTTACAATTGGACTTGACGTCCGGTGGCAACGTATACAGCACAAATAAAATAACATACAACAAATATAAAATCCACAATAACACAATCAAACCAATTACAAGCATTAAAATCCAATTAAAAACAAGATAATATATAACAACCAATGTTCTTAAGCATGCCCTTCCCATTCCCAACGTACAAGACCACTTTCGGGGTTCCTGGTAGGCCTTCACGCCTACCGTAGCGGTCACGGGGACAAGTCCCCAGCGTACCTCAACCTACCAGGCTATCCCCTACTCCACCTGTACTTAGTCGGCGCAGCTCACTTTCTACCTATTCTTTTCAAAAACTTCCTTTGGTTCTCAGGAAAAGGTTCAAAAACTTCAATGGGCAAACTATTCCATTCAACTATTGTACGATTTAAAAAGGAATATTTCCCTACATTCGTTCGCTGCTTCAGTAATTTTATTTTATGCCCATGGTCTTTCCTACCAAAAAATTTTGCTCGGTTAACTTTCGATGATAGCTCCTTAAACGGCGTAAGCCCAGAATAAATTTTGAAGAATAAACCTAACCTCTTCTTCACTCTTCTTTCCTCTAAACTTTACCAACCCAATTGATTAATCAATTGTGAGACACTATCGAGTTTTTTGTATCTTCCTAAAACGAATCTTGCTGCTTTTCTCTGAATCTTTTCTATTTTACGCTTTAGCCCTACTTCATATGGATCCCATAAGCATTCACCATATTCTAGGATTGGCCTAACATAGGATTTATAAGCAGCTACTTTAACTTCCTTGTTAGATCTCCGAAGTGTCCGCATTATAAAATTTAGGGCTTTATTAGCTTTAAATGAATACCCTCTATATGATCATTCCATTTTAAGTCCCTAATGGTTTCAATCAAAATTTACATGAGTTAACGATAAAAAAAGAAGCGAAACAATATTAAATGGTATTGGATGAAGGCTTCTCGGGTTTCAATATCCGGTTCCGGGTAATTTCAACCGGGTAATCTAAAAATGCTGTTTCTGGGCTCAAGAAACCCCGTAGGATACCCAAGAAACCTTCATCCGAGAAATTCACCGGGAAAGTAAGTAATGTTTATATGATAGTATCATTGCTAATATCCCATAAAATAATCCTGCTAATATCAACATATCTATAAACTAACGTTGAGCCTTCACCGAGAATCGAATCCGGGACCACTTCCACCAAACCGCGTTGTCCACTTGGCTATCCGGGAGCCCAACGTTAGCCCCATTTAGGGTCAAAGATAGTCATGCATATTCCATAGCTAAATTGCAAAGCTTTGGTATACGACAATATTGAAGGGATCGATTGAATTTTTGATGAGAAATGTTTCTAAAGGGAAGGGAATCAAAGATTCTTTTACCTTTCCGCTGCGGTCGGACCTGCTGTCCATCGTTGGAAGTGCCTTCTGCGAAGTATTTTTACGGACCATAACAGTTTTGTAGATCCCAAGTAGATCCTTGCTAATGAAGACAGGCTGACTCCTCCAAGAATCTTTTAAAAGTGAATAATAAAAACGTATGAATACCTAAAATGCATATGGAAGAAAGAGAAAGGTTTGAAGTGATCAATGCTTAACCATACCAACGCTGAAACAAAAGTACATTGTTAGAATTTGAGAGCTAAGACCCCTTTGTACCAATTAAGATATACGTATATGATTAATCTACTAGTATGAAAGTAAAATTAATCGTAAAAGACTAAAATTAAGGATTGACTTTGTTTAACCCAAAAATTTTGGATGGAAAGAAAGAAACTAGAAAAATCTCTAAAAGCAAATCTTTATTGCGCATCTCCGATTTCTATGATCTGTACAATTTTCAAGCAGATTTAATCAATGCAATGCATGTTTAAAGAATAATAATATTCAAAGGCTATCACTCTACAGAATGAGAAGTGCAGAAATAGAATCAAAGAGAATCAAATTAGAAAACTAAAATATGTATCTGTAATTAGGAAGAGAGAGTAAAGTAAATGCAACGCAAGCCACTTTCAGATAGTAGATGGTGGTAAATGTTAATCGAGGGAATTAATTCTACTAATGTATACAGTATTATTCAATGTAGTCTTCAAAGGATTCGTAAATGGAACGAGCGTAACCGAATCATCACTTAGAACGTAGACATTTCTTTGGGGGCAACACCAGAGATTCCAGAAGCGGTGAAGAAGTTCACCGTCCAAATGAAGATGTTTTGACTCAGCTGACAGAGGTAAGAGGGGAAGGAATTTACCATGAGTAACGGCCCTCTACCTCAACCATTGACTAGGCGATGTCAAAACAAACGAGAGCTTTGTTAACAAATGACGTTAGAAAATTCGGGGACAATATAGGAAAAACCTTCCAAATTTCATTTCAATTTATGGAGATTGTATGGCTGTAGGCAAATTTTCACCCTAATTTTCTATTACTCAGCCTTTTGGTGGTATTCAAGGATTTCAAGGAAGGACTGCTTCATTCTTCACTGCGTTTGGGCGTTGAATTCCGGTGCAACGGATACTTATCACGTTATTCGGAGCGATTGGAATGTATTTCGCTTGAGATTTGAATAGCTGATGCTCTTACGACCTGAATTAAATCCTATTTAAAAGCATAGAAAAGTTTCAAAGCGTGCTTAGTGAACTCAGCCGTTCATGAGAATAAAAACTTTTTCGTCAATCGTACTGGAAAATCGTACTTAAAAGTAGATTAAGTTCCTAAAAGAAACATCGCGTGGTCTGATAGAGATTGAATTCTCGTGGACTGATTAAAGAGAAATCAGAAAATTATATTTAAACACAACTTTGTTTCATATGGGATGTCTTGAACAGGCGCAGGAATATTAAATACCTGTTGATTAATCGAATGATCACTGTACTGGGTTTGCATTTGACTAATTTGCTCATTCCCTGACCCACGTGTTAGTGGTCACCATATTGGGTGAAAGAGGCTTCTTGCACAGAAACAATAGAATATCTACCTTAAACTACAATCGTACCCCAAATCCTCAGCTTTTCAGTCTTACGGAATTAATACAGCAATAAGTATTCCACTGTACAAGAACACCATTGCATCGCTCTTTGCAACACCCATAAACGATGTACATTCATCCACTGACACAATATCACAGCATAGTTCCTGACTCGAGCACTGAATACATCACTATTATTATTAGCGATGAAGATCGTCAGTTCTTTCACTAGATACCACACGCTCCAACGCCAGCTTCACATTCCTTTGCACACCGTTTTATCATTTATAGAGGCGAATATCAAACCAAACAACAAACATTTCCAACTATAATACACGCTTAAATGATTCACTTTTCCGCTTCGTAACTTTCCTTAAGCAGCAGAAGTCACTCGATGAACTGAGCGCCGTAAAACTAAAGAGAGAGGATTTTCGGGACGGAAATGAGCATTCCGATGATGCCATGAGTTTAGCATGCTATCTGCAGACTTTGTCTCAGTTATTCCACTGTTATGGAAGAACAATGGCTTTCATGACATTCAGTCAAACATCTCAAGCGATGCGATGCGACTTTCTCGTGAAATGCATTCGAATTAACAACGAGTCAAAACCAAAAGCAAGTCTGTAGTGATAGGACTCCTATCTTTAAGTGAGTTTAAGTGCAAAAGAAAAGGTACCGAACTACAAGTAAGATAACAGGAAACCAGGGGTCCCGGAGGATTTTTTTTTAGTTTAACCAGCTATTTACGAGTAACAAAGTTTAAAGCGTTTTAATTGGAATAACCAAGTATATTAGTTTATGAGCTTGGTCAAGATTTTTAAAAAGAGTTTAGATTTCTGATTTTTTTTTTCATTTTCAGTTTGAAATTATGAAGTCCAGATTTATTTGTGCTTGGTAAATCAACTATCAAACCAAAACAGAACAGTACTATTTTTGATGGTTTTTGGAGTTTTGTGACTCTTTCTAACAACCATATGCATACGAGCGTTAACGTTTCACCTAAATAGAATAAAAAATTCAGAATACATAAGAATGCTACTTACGTGTATTAGAATATAATAATTACATATGCATTACCTGTAGAATATAAATTTATGTTAAAACAAATGACAACCTTCTTGATTAGTTATGTATATTTATAGTATAATTTTATGTTTTATTTACTTGTACTAATATCACAAACGCATCTGTCTATAAACCCAATGTTCATACTGCGAACTATATTTAAATTTCTTTGGTATTCAACTTCAATTGACAAAGCATAATTATGTTCTAATATTCATTGCATACGATTACAACTCTTTTAATTTTTACTATCCTTATGTTTTATTTCTCTCTCTTTCTTCCACTCTCTCCTACAACTTTCGCAGGTTTTTCACACCCCTTTCTCTTTGTGGGTGTTTTACTGCAGTGAAAACATTTTTTCTGCTATAAACAAATCAGTTTTTTTCTCCACAAAACCATTCTGTCTTTCCTTCCTTCATTCTTATTTCCTCTAGTCTTGTTGAAATCTGTATATATTGCAGTTTAAGTCTCATAATATTACATGTTCAAATTTGTACAAAATTCTGACTAGGGTTAAACGGATGATGGGACACACTAGTCCCAATTTCGCCCAATAAAGACGTTTGTGTTGTATTATAAAGAAAATTACTCATGAGTATTCGCATGAATAAGGACAATCCTTTCTTGAGCTGATATCTACTCTGAACAGTAAACTATTAGAAACAGATATTTTTTATTGAGATCAAGTTCAATATTGTTGAACAACAGCAACTTGGAAGTTCATTTTTGTCAGCCCCGGGATATCGCAATTTTTCGCAATGTTAGTATATGATCTTTAAACAATATTCTTGGGTCTGACAACATGATCAACGAGGAAATGTGCTCGATGCAGGACCACACCCGGCCTATCTGCCGCCCGGGTGCAAACATAATTTGCCGCCCCTTAAAACTAAATAATAAAACCATAAATTTCCTGATCTGCTGGTAAAAATCTTTTCAAAAGGCATTTAAACAACAGTGATTTGTTACTCTTTTCCCCAGTTAACATTGGTCGCAAAACAGTACAATTATTATCCTAACAATTAATTATGCATACTCCATATTATGACATAGTAAGTAGTAATAAGTAAGTATGGAATAGTAAATTATTAATAGTTCACATTACTTTCGAGTGACATTAACATCGCAATGCGCATAACTTAAAATATAATTTTTGTTAAATCTACTTTTCGCAGCAAAACATGAAAGTATCTTATAAAAATTTTATTGCAACGTGAATAACTCCGATTAAATCCACTGAACAAATATTCCCTTCTCGTCTTGAGCTATCCCTAACTCTAAATGCTTGCTAATCTTTAATTTCACATATTGATCCGTCCTAAATAAGACATGTGTATCACACAGAAAACAACAAATAATGTTATTGTAATATTAATATTGGTGGGCTAAGCCTCGGTTGCCGCCCCTAAGATCCTGCCGCCCGGGTGCGGTACACCACTTGCACCCATAGGACGGCGCGGCTATGGCTCGATGCATCATTTCTGTTCTACACAAAAATGGAAGGCACGTGTTTGAATAAGGGGAGAAGCGGCGGTTTCGTAACTAATTGTTTCTTCAGCCGGGCTTTGCGCGGATGTAAATCTGCGAGGAGGTTAATTTAGCAGAGATACGAGGCGAGCGGCGGCAAAAAAATCTTTATCGGAAAAGCATCACTCGCAAGCGCGCGGCTCCATTTTATACCTTTAATTAAAGGCTTAATTATATCATCTCCCGGCCTCATGAACCTTTTTTCGCATATTTTTCGGCGGAACATTTTTGAACGCGGAAATGGCTTTGGTCCGCTGAACGTCGAAAACAAAAGAGGTTTGTCGGAGGGGAGAAACTCAAAAGTTGCTAGGGAAGGAAAAGGCACCGTTGCTATGTGGAGTTTGCCGTAGAGGATGCGAAAGAAAGAATCGATGCTTCATCATTAGTTGCTTCTTAATTTGCTTCCCCATCGACGCCGTCTTTGAAATATATTGCTTTGACGGATTTTGAGAAGTTTTTTTTGATGTTGGGACTGGACTTTTATTTGAGAATCACTACGGCGATTTATGGGCGAAACACATTTAATCTGAAGAAAAAACTGTACAGAGATTCATTTCCAAGTTTTTTATTCTAAAAAACATCTATTTTCCAATTATGTCAGTGGATCTGTGTTTGGTGGAAATATATTTCATTGCGGTGTATTTTCGTTGGTTTAAAAAAATAAGTTTTCCATGTTAAAGTGTGTGAAGAGAGAAATCTTGACTGGTAATTATTGAAATGTATCTATTTTTGTAAATTTCACACCGTGAAAATCCGCAAAATACCTCAAAATCAGAAATACCATAGGAAATAAAATCGATTTTGGCAGGCTTGACGTTGTGGAAATCCATATGAAAGTAACTAATTTTTTTATACCATCCTTACCATAGGAAAATTCAGGAGCGCCAAGAGAAAAGCGAAGGAAAAATGCGTCGATAAAATTTTGTGAATCTATTCGAAGCATACGATAACATCGTATAAATGAAATATATTTGCTACGATGACCTGTGACAATTGTAGAGTAAATTTTACTGAAAATTTGGACAAATGCACAATCAGACGCTTCGTATCTGGCTGACAACATTCCAGCATGTCCAAAACGCGACATTTCGCACAAATAAAATGGGACAAACCCGAAAAACGGTTTCATTACTACCATGCAAATATTATATGAAATAATTTGTGCATATTTTCAAGAGATGTTTATCTCCGCAAGCGTGGCTTGGCCATCGCGAACGGCCGAAGAATGTCTACATATTGTAAAAAAATGGGAAGAAATGTGGAAATAAAAGAACTTCGGTGATTCCTATGAAAAAAGTTTCCACTGCAGGAATACACCCATTTTCAGTATTTGTTTTTTAGGAAATATATTTATTTTCCTATCCTATATCACTGGGTGCGTGCATTTTGGTGAAAATGTACTTAAAAATTATGAAGGTCTTTACTAAAAAACTAAAAATGTATTCAAAATAGGAATGGGGGTATGAAAAACCTGCGCAAACCTGCAGATAGTAATGACTAAGAGATGTGGAAGAACATTTCAAGAATAATGCATAAAAGAAATGCACATCATAGACACACTTCATATACACATATTAAATGCACAGTTGATAATTACATAAAGTGTTAATGAAACAGTGATACAGAATTACACATCAATAACTGAAAAAAAATCAATTTTACGAAAAAAATATGCATCCATACAAATTTAAACATAAATTTACCGTGCATGATGCACATACATATATAAAAGTAAATATAAATAACAAATAGAAGTAGATAGAATAGAACAGATAGAAGAGATAACAATATAATTCAAGTAGAGTCAGAGATTAGATAATGTATACATATATAAATTAATATACATATATAAATTCATGCTTTCATAGGAAATTAAGTGTAAGTTATATGAAATACAAGAATCAGTGTTTCATGTAAGGTAGAGATGATAATGTGACTAAGATGTAGTAAATCTAGTAAAGAGAAACATTCTTACTTTTTCATTCTAAGAAATAAATAAATAACGTCTTTATTTTGGGTGAAATTGAGACTTTAAAGTCTCCTCTTCCATTTAACCCAGTATAATAAAGAATGTTTATGAGGAAACTATCAGTCAAAAGAAAACAATATTGTAATTTATCTAATGACACCTTTCCACATGATATTTAATTTGAGAAGACAATGAAATATTAAAAAAATATGTCAATAATATAATTCAATACAGTTTTCAAAATGAATGTATAAACGCAAAACTAAGATAGCTATACAGTGAGAGGAAGACCGCAATTCTGTTTCTTTTTTGAGGTGAACAAAGAACTTGATGAAACTGTTTACATCTTGATTCCCTCGAGCTTTAACAGTGAATTGTTGACAATGAAAAGGCTCACTCATGTAAATATTTAACTATTACTTTCATAATACTGGTTTTAAGTATTAAATAAACCTACCCATGAAAGCCGCTGAGCAGAGCACTATGGGTAAAAAAGCTTAGAAAAAGTGCATGGACAAATGCTTATGGGAGATACCTTACTTCGAAACTTTCTTCCAAAAATTGAGGAGATGCTAAGTACCTTAGGCTGCATAGAATTCCTTTCTGCATTTTTATCGTCTCGGAAGGCATATTAAAAATCTATGGAAGGCTCACGTATTTGCATTTTGTAAGAAGGAAAGAAAATGGTAATATGTTTTGCAGAGGACTTTCAAAGCAAATTTAATGTAAGGCATGTTGAAGGTAGAGTGGTGTAGCAACAGGGGAAGGTAGGAAAGGAATGGGGGAAGAAACGTCGGCTAAGGTAGATAGAGAGAGTATAAGGAAAGATACGTATGGGAGTATAAGAAGGTAAAAGAGGATTCAATGTTCTCCAAAGGAGAAAGAAAAAAAGGGATACATGGAAAGCATACAGAGCTTGGGAAAGAGAACAGGAAACAGTTACATGAATGTCTAGACTTGATCGATTTTGTTATTTTTACTAGTGATACCCGGAAGTTACACGAGGAGTGGGATCAACAAATAATCGCGTACTCGAATTCGCATTTAGAATATTGCATGTAAATTTAGTTGAATTTAACTAATAAAAATAATAGAAGAACGATATTTAATACAAATTCCAATTATTTATACGCAAAATTAAAAGTAAATAAATGAGTTAGGTATAACGAAGTTATTTCGATGCCGATGGCTTCATAAAATTTTAAAAAGCTCGTCCGATGACATTGTCTTCTTTTTTCAGCGCAGGAATTCTTTAGAGTGGGTAATATTTTAAAAAAGTAACAACAGCAAGTAATAACGAGGTAATGTTTTCTTTGCATTGTTGTCTTAAGGCGTTCTTAGTTGGAGACCATATTTTCAAATATTTGGAAGTCTTTTTCAATTTATCCGAGAGTTTTTCTATGGTATGCAAAAGCTCTGTGTGAGGGACGAAAAGGAGAGGAAAATAAAGAACCGCGTAAGTCGCGGTATTACTGCGTAATTGAGGTCTTTCGCACCTCTCACTTGTATTAGATCCTTGGGCTATATGAACAAGACTTCAATGTAAGTTGAATAAGACAGGAACTTGAGGATATTANTCGGGAATATTGCTAACAAAGTAGGAACGAACACTTGATAATTTCCACAGAAAATTTTCTGTAGTTAAATTGAAATTTTCTGCGGAAATTACCAAATGTTAGTTCCTACTTCTTTAGTATGACACCGTTCTACAAAGTAGAGCTTGGACATATTAATACTATTGACCTCTCAAATTCGTCGGGCTTCGAGGACTCCCAAGAAGGGGTGACGAGCGGTCTCTTTTTTCATGATATTTACCGAAGTTAATTTATTTCCTTTCCCGATCAGTATACTTGTTAGCTTCATCAGTATACGACTGGTGTTATTCTTTCACTTCAAATACGGGCTGGGGAGAGAAAAAAAAGTAGTGTTAATGAGAGTTGGGAGTCCGTACAGGATATTGTATTCGATATTTTCTCTTACGGCAGAGACTATGAATAGTTTGTTTTGTGCTTTGCCTAAATATGACCAGCCAAAATAATGAAAAGAAGCAAAGGAAGTTGAGTAAGAAAGAGTAGACCGAGGAACCCGCCGCGAAAGACCGATGGATAGCGATCTACAGGTTGCGCACCCCCGCCTTTAGATTACTATCTTTGTTGGCCTTCTCGATTCCAAGAAAAAAGCTTCGACCACCGAGTTTCAAATGCCTCTACTCCCATGAGCGACGTACGCGAACTCCGCCGGAAGATGAGTAAAGCGATTCGGAATACGAGGCACTCGGAAAGAGATTCCGAAAGTCACGATCCCATTACGTTCGGGCACAAGCCCATTAGCGATACCGGTTCCACTGCGGCCGAATTCGATCTAAATACTCAGCCGTACGAGTTCTCTAATGCACCGCCAATATGCAAAGTGGGCGCTTCCGGATGGCTCAGAATCATCCGCTGCTAAATAAATTTTACAGGGCGAATCGCAAGAGGCAATTTTCACCCTTCGCCTCGGAATCTTGGATTGAAATATGAGGGTAGGCCTTCGATTGGGCCCATGTCTGGGACAGATTACTCTCTACGAGGAGGACACATTGGACATGGCGACCTCACGAAAGAGGAATGGATCGGGGGGAAGAGGAATGGCTTCGAATGAGACGAAAGAAGTTACTTTTGGGGAGAGAGGATGGAGAGAGAGAGGGGGGAAATAAGATTGGTGTATGGCAGTGGGATGGTTTCGGGAACTTTATTGGGAGAGGTTATGGGCGAGCAGGCCTATTTTCTCTCTCTCTGAAAGTCAGGCGTCGCAGAAGGAATGCGGGGAAGATATAAGGATTTTTATGGAAATAAAAGGGGCGAAATTGGAAAGGGAAAAAGAGATCCGGAAGAATAGGGAAGTGGGGGAAGGATTTCCGTTACAATGCAATTCTTGTTTATTCTGCACTTACCGAAAGGATGTTTAAGCCGCGTAGATACTTATTGGATCCTAGCGAAAACAATTCCGTTTGCATTGGGAAAATCATCATCGCCCATGTTATCTGATCCTTTGGAAGGTCCCTGTTGCATCGAGCTCTCAGTTGCTTTGTATCATTCTCCCTCTTAAGAGTCTGATGACTTTTTTCTAAGCGCACCTATCAGCTTCAACGTTTTCTTACCCATAATCAGCTTACACTCCAATTTCCCTTCATTAGTTTTGATCATTCCCTCCTCGCAAGCGCCGGTATCAGAGGTAGAACAAAATCAACGGCCTCAAGAAATTTTAAATTGTAAAACTTTTATATTACAAAGAGTATATGTTACCAGTGGATTATTTTGCCCGGAGTTTCTATTAAAAGGACAGGGTGTTCCGAGGTATAGGTGATTTTGCACTTAGGAAAAAAATCCCAAGGAAAAACGGACATGAAATAGTCTCATAGTACCGCGACTCGAACCCGGGTCTTCTGGTTTACGAGCGAATACTCTAGCGATTGCGTTATCTTGCCAGAACATTGAAATACGCCGTTTGGGAGGAGGCTCTTGCCTACTAAGTCTTCCAAACGGCATGCCTATACGTTCTGCAAGATAGTTCTTTGGATAGAGCATGAGCAGAAGACCTAGGTTCGAAGCCCAGTCCTTTCAGTCATTTTCATTCCGTTTTTCCTTGAGTTTTAAATTACGTAATGCAGTGGTACCTTCATTAGCTACGGACTTAGTAACGATGAACTTGGTTAACGACGAGGGGCTGTAACAAAATATGGCTTGAATAACGACGCAGTCTTTAGTTTACGACGCCTTATGACGACGATCGACAGCTAAAAACTTCTTTTATGACTGTTCATTTTATTAATGATAATTAATTTGTTCCAAATATAATGGATTGAATTAAATATACACTATTTTAATGAAATGTAAATGTGTTTATCTGTATATTTGTTATGAAGTATGGTTGTGGAAAATCGCGCCTTGGATAACGACGACAATCTTGGAACGAATTACCGTCGTAAACCAAGGTATCACTGTGTTAATGAAGTTGCTTCATGTACGCGCATGAGTTATGTTATCGATGGGGGACATTCATAATAATTCCACCAAAGCCTTTTCTTCCAATCAATATTTTCTCCTTAATTGAGGCAGTCTTGTATAAAACCAATATACATGTGGGAAGGAGGAGATTTATGTTTTATTTACGGTACCAAATTTATAAATCTGCGGGCAGAGATTAAAAGCCCAAGGATGGCCAGGGCCGGTCTTGCTCTTACGATGTTGCTAAAAGCATTAAAATTGAGTTGGAACCTAGCAGAAGATGTGTTAAGATGAGAAGCATTTATTTTGGAAGCGTTAATCGAAGGCTGCGATCAGAAAGGGATTGGTTACCAACGACTAAGCACCCGTCTCCTTGCGCATGACCTCGAATTGTTGTTTCAAGGCCGCAGATTCTCGCACATCTTCGGTAAAGGATCATTCAGGGACACCAAATGGCGTGGGGTTCGTCTGAATCGGGAATATTGCTAACAAAGTAGGAACGAACACTTGATAATTTCCACAGAAAATTTTCTGTAGTTAAATTGAAATTTTCTGCGGAAATTACCAAATGTTAGTTCCTACTTCTTTAGTATGACACCGTTCTACAAAGTAGAGCTTGGACATATTAAATTCGGGAGTATTGGTTACATACTAAACTATACTTTCCCTGAATAAAGTCCTTTATTATTATTATTATTATAAAGCATTTACTCAAACATAACTCTTCGCATGATATTAAACCAAGTAGTAGCCAAAGTTTGAGAATAGCATACATTTCTCATCGATCGCTAGTGACAAACAGATCGTCAGGGACTAATTTACGATAAAAACGAGTGAGAAAGTTTAGTTGCGTATTTTAACTCACTCATCTGATCTCCACCATTTGGAATTTCAGTGGGAGTTCAGTAACATTTGCAGACGTTGAGTGGTGTGGAGAGTTTTGAAGAGCAGTGACGAAGAAATCAGGTACAGTAAAAAGTAAGCTGGCAATAAATTTAAATCTCTCATATATTGCTCTGTGGTAATGAATTTAAAAGCTCTCGTTTTATTTCGAGTTTACGACTCAATTTTGCCCTTTTCATAGACCCAGCAGAGATGTTGAATTTCCATAATCTCTTTCGGAATTATTACACTTGATAAAGTGAGTGAAAATCTCTGTTAATAATCTACTGGATAGAATAGAGCCTAAATTGTTGATATTTAATTCTATTCGTCTAAAAATACCTCAATCTTCAGAACTCAATGTGCACTCAAGTTTAAGATCACGTAACAGTCCTTTTGATCCTTGTGATGACGATATCTCTCGAAATTCTTGTTCAGTGGCTTTACATGATTAGCATTTGTTTGTCAAAAGGTAATGTAAAATAGAGTTTGTTGCATCTTTAGGTTAATTTTTCAATTATTTAAATTGTTGTTTAACATTTAAATCACGTTGTCATCTTAAAATAAAAACTCTATTCGCTCATAACTATTATATAACAGGTAAAGTATGCCGCCGAGTTTATTTTTGGCGACTTCCATCTTAGCTGAGTAATAATTTCGCCGAGTTGTCATTTCGCCAAATTGTATTTCGCCATGTTGACACCGAACCGTTTTTAATATATGATATAACGTTATATCATAACACTGATATGGTTCTAATGTATTCTATAATTCTTAATGAACTCTAAATCTGCGATGAAATGGGAAATTATATCTGTCTAACATCAGTAATTAAATTAAAAGCGTTGCGTTTCAAATAATCAGCTATCACGCAGTATAAAATAATACAATTCAGGGAAGATGGGGTAATGGTGACTAAAAGCTTGATGTAATTTATAGTACTTATGTTAGTTAATGATTCACTCAAAAGGATAATCGGATTCCTCTTGATGGCAGATTAAAACCCTACAAATAATGGCGAATGATGACGCATAACGATGATAATGATTTTAAAAATTAACTTATTTCCTCTTTTGAAATATTAATCTAGAATATTTTTCATAGTAAGCTCAGTAAATTGAATTTATTCGCATTTCGCAATAAAATATATACGTTGGAAATATTATCTACATTCTAAATCAACGACTCCGTCGCATGTCTATTTTTCCATTACTTCCTGTCGTTTTCCCAATCCCATTTATTATTCTTCCCTCTTTTCCCCGGAAATTTTTTCCCGAATTTCCTTCCTTGCTTCTTTCTCCCTATACATCTTCCCTGCCCTTTTTTCATCTCCGATACACGGATATATTCCGTGTTTATCACACATCTCCCTTTTTCCCATTGCCGCCCTCATTCAAAATCCTTGATCCCACCCCCGATCTCACCCCTTAACGAATGAAATCGTTTCTCCCTCGAACCCACTCCCCTCTCGTGCACGCATCCCACATCTGTTGCCATAGCAACTCCACATCGATTGTTTTCGCACGTACTCCTCCGCCCCTTTCATCTCAGGACCCCTGCCACCTCACCTCTAGCTTTTATGGCCCCCCAAACCTTCTCATTTGACCCCCCTTCCGAGCCCCCGGGGCCCCCCTCTCTGTCCATCACCCCGACGGCCCTTTTCCCCTTCGCAGAGGGCCACTGTCTTGTGCCGGGTTTTGCGACCATGTCGGTCCTCGGGATGTGAAGAGCACGTGTGATTGTGCAGGTGCCGAATCGATGATATCACCTTGCCAACCGAAGCCATAAACTCAGCGCCGACCCCTGCCCCGATGGCCACTGAGTATTCGCATCTACTTAGAGGCGCAAGCACACGTTCGGATGCGGGAAATATTCATTCCTTACGGTGACCCAAAGTCATCTCCCTCCGTCTTCGATCCGATCCAAATCCTCCGCTTTCATCTTATCTTGAAAGATGCGTCCTGATTTTTTTGCCATCGGTGTAAAATCTGTCTGATTGTGAGAAAAAAACTGTTTTTCTCGTGGGATACGAAGAAGACCTCGGCTAACGAAGGTTATTGGAAACTTGAGGAATAGTACAAATCACACCCCTTAATTTTTTTATGAAGATGGAGTTTCACCAAATATCACTTTCGGAATATCATTCACATCGATCGTTTTTTACTAAATTGATGAGGCCCTTCCTCAAATCCAAGTTCTGCAGGCCTGCTATTCATCATTGACTTGCATATTTAAAAAAATTAAATCTATCGGTAANAAGATTCGAAGAACATCTGTGAAATTCCACGCTGGAAAACCACTTGTTCTGGTAATGGCGTTGCTACACTGAAGCCAGTCAAGAGATTGCATTTGGTTCAGAAGAATTTTACTATTTGAAAATTTTATTTTTATAAGTTAACTTTTAAGGCTTAAAAACGTAATGCCACTGAGTAGTTTTCGAGGATGCTAATTTTACAGATATAAAATAATAAACTTTCTTAGAAGAATCAAATCGTTTATTCGCTGAGGAGTAACTTTTGTATTTATATTCCTTAAGTAGGATATAATAGATAAGATGTATTGAAGCAGGATGGGATAGATAGGGGTTAAGCCTTGGTGAAATATTGTGAAAGAGATGTAATATGTAAGTGAACTACAATGCCTGTTGTGATATTACTCGATGCCAAAATCTAAGTTATTAATAAGTGAAAATAGGAAATAAATTTTATACGCTTCATTATAAATGTAATATTAGTGGTTATGCCATGTAATATCCCCAGAGGTTAGGTGGAAGAGAGGCCATTTTGGCCTAACCTCGCCGAAAGAATAAATAATAATAATAATAAATTTGGAATTTTGGAAATAATAATAATTATTATTATTATCATAAAACTTCTTTAACGGAAACAGATACGTCAAATGACATCCATTTTAATAATCGTTATTAATTGATGAACACAAGCAACTGTAACCAATTATCCGGGACTCAAACAAAAGACCATGAGGTCGGTACGATAACCTCTTCTCCATCGCGATATTTCCTACATTAATTTAAAATTAAAATATAGCGAAGGAAACATAAATGTGTGTCTCTAAATGTCATCTTCCCAATCCATTCGTGCTGAAACGCGTTACCAAGCGACGAGTCACGTACATATGAAAGGGTGAAGATTATATGCCAGAGGGAAGATATAGAAAAGCAAATACATAGAGCGAAAGAGAGGAAGAAATAGATACAGAGAGGCGATGTGAGCATTTGTTTGCGTGCGTGAGACCGTCTTTTCGGGCTTCAATCACTTGTGGAATCTCTCTCCGGATCACAAATAGAGAAAGAACCGTCTCTTGCCTTTTTTATTCGAGAGGAAGATTGCGAGGAATTATGGGAACGGCATTCCGTCCGAAAAGTAGGAAATAACTCACCGGATAGTAATGACTCCGCTTGGAATCTAGTTATCAGCTTGGAGAGCCTTTTTTTTTATCTTCCCGGGACAGTTTCTCAATATGGCGTCGATACCGAAGAGGCAATTAACTCCCTCGATATCTCCCCATATTTTTTTCATCGCTCCCATATTATTAAGAGGGGAATGATTTAAAAGAATATAAAATATAGGGATTCTCTCGGAAATGAGATATTCGGGTCAAAGTGCGGGGATAGAGTGATACCTAAGCCGGCAGAATTAAAATCTTTTACGTCCTTAATAAAATCGGAGAATGCTTCCCTCGGGATAAAATTCTGGAGGGTCCGGAATGTAGGTCAGTGAAGCGGGGATAGATGGCGCTTTTTAAAGGATAGATACAAACATCGCGGAAAAAGAGGTTTTATGTTCAATGCATTCAGTTACCCTTCTAATCAAAAACATCGCTCACGCGAAAAAATAATTACTCGAATATCGCCAATGATAACCCTTTTTACTTGGAGTTTTATTAGTGCCTAATATTAGCTATAGAATTGTGTAGAAAAACTAAAAATGAGTTTTCCCATTTCCCTTATCGAGATTGCTAAGTTTTAACTCTAGCTTTATGGAAAAGTTGCCTACAATCTGGAAAGAATGAAAATTATAATTACGGGCTTGAGTTATCCTTTAAAACTTCAAGGATTTCCGATGCAAAAATCTTCTTACTACTCAAAATGAGGGCATTAAAAATTGGAGTAAACTTTTAAAAATGTTCCTAATTTCTCACCAAATTTTGCGAGGAAATGTCAAACATCGGCTATTTTTATAAAGTATCACAGGCTGGATTCTTTCAGGAGATTATTTTCGGAGAATTATCAGAAGAAGCTGGATTTTTCGCATTCTGGCATATGCTTAGGATTGTAGACAACCATTCACAACTTTTTATGAAAAGCAGGCAAGGTTCTTGTGAAATCTTTTGAACTAGTCTACTTAAATTAAAGTGCTTTTTTACTACTTGATCTTTTTATGTCCTAAAATTTTGTTAAAATTTCCCCTGTTTTTAGGACTTTCTTTCAAAACTCCCGGTAGATTTATGTGCTAAAATTTAATCTCTAGAGTCCAAGTAATTAACCATATGTCAATTTTCATACGATTCTTGCTAAATAAATCAAGCCCAAATCTGTAAATTGTGCTTTTACGCCTGTGTAGATATATTTAATAAAAATGAATATCAATAATTATATTATAATTGCGAATATACGTTCACGAAGATACTGAATTTATTAAATAATTTTTATAATATGTTGATTCTTAATGTATAGATGTTTTTTTTTCATGTAGGAGTTTGTATTTCGTAATTAAAGCTGCCCACTGGAGAGTTTCCAAGATTAGTTAATAATTAACGAAAGGTATAGCCTAATTAAGGTTTACTTCGTGTTCCAACCATATATTCATTCACTCATGATTGCATCATATCGTTTATTCATGACTGAACGCTGGACTCTATTTTTGCTACACAGGATACTCACTCGAGCAACGTTCAAATTTGAATTGCGAAATTCGAAATTAGTATCTGATGAGCATAGAAATGGATTAATCACAGAAAAAATTCATTCTCCGATCCGTAATTGGAATACGGAGGAATTAGACTCCCAGCTAAATATTCGATTCAGCTAATAAAATCGGTTATGGAGATGGCGGTAATTTAAATCGCTGCTACTACAACCGAATCTTATGCGAGTGGACACCAAATCGAAAAGCCATCGAGGCGTGAAAAGCCCTCACCGAAAACAAGTCTGCCGCGTGTTTTACGAAAATGTAAATCAAAGGTAAACTAATAGAGCAGCGAGACCCCTTCTATCGAGAGAAAAACCTCGAGATACGCAGAGGTATCAAACCGTCGAAACGTTTTTATTTTCCCGGCGCAATTTAATCAACATACGCTCTCGACACCTTCCCCACAGCAAATCCCTCCGCGTCTAACGTTAAAACAACATTGTTTCGGGAAGCAACAGCAACGGGAATAAGGCCGTTATATTTCCAGGGACGTGGTTTACGATTTCATCGCGAGGCGGAGTCGTTTCAGGGATAGAAAGCATGGGAAATAGGATGGAGAGAGAGAGAGAGGTTGAGTGGGAGGGTTTAGGTGCGGGGAAAGGGTTTGATACGTGTTTGAGGGAAGAGAATCGCGCATGGAACGTCTTCATTAAGGCCTCCCACTTGGTCCACTGCCATCGCCTGCTTACCTTCCCTGGGATCGCCCACTCGTGCACCCTTACAGCCTCCCTTTTATGCCCGATATTCGGAAGAGAAGGCGAAAGAGGGACCGTAGAGGGAATTCACGTGCGGGATAACGAAAGGTCACATTCACTTTTCCATGTTATTTCCTCCAGGTTCCATATCATTCCCTTTTCCAAAAGAATTGCAGCCTAAAATGATTCATTAACCTTATCAGTTCACATTATATTAATCGCATATTGATTAGATACACGCACTACACTATTGGGGGACGAAAGCATCACTTTCACTTCAGTTGACGTAAATTTCATTTATTTATATATGGAATATATCTCCAGGAAATATTAAATTAATATGCGTTTGTCTAGATAGCTAAGAAATTATCAAATATTCAGTGAGTGAAAAGTGATGACCTAAGATTTACTTTCCCCAGAGCATCACTTTAACTTATCACGAAAGTACAGGAAAAAATCACCACAAAAGCTTATTATTGATATTTGTGCATTAAACTCTTTGCAACTGTTTCGCTTTAATGCCTTCAAGCCTCCATCTAAAATAATAACATTTTTTATCACTTAAAATGGAGGTATGCAAATAACTCATGGCTCGCTGACTCATGTTGTGATAAAAAGTTTCTTTATGGGATCCGTTGAAATGCAATCGTCAAGAAATTTATGGCGAGTGTTACGAAAATATGTTTTGAATGCCGAGAAAAATACCACGACGTCTACTCGAAGTGTCTTTTTTAAAATCCAATTCGCTGATTTTTTAAATAAACCTAGTAGTCCTCCTAGACTAGACGAGACCATAGATACATTTGTCTATTAACTATTAACTCTGGATTTATGCAATACATATTAACTCTTGATTTAAGGTGTTAAAGAATATTTATGATGAGGAGGGTTTATTTTACGACTTAAAGCTATTATTTCTGAAATCACGATATATAGAGCGAACCCTCAAAAACTCACAGAGGGAGGCGATATTCAGAAAAAAAATTCAGACTCGGAAGATTCATGCCCCGACATCTGATGATCGAGAAAGCAATATTCAGAAAACTAATTTCCCTCTCATCTGATATTCGGGCGAATATTATCTGCCGTCATGATGGACGACCAATCTTCAATGAAGAAAAGAGCACTTCATGAAGTTAGTGCGATTGTGACGCCTGCAAATGAGGTTAGTGAAAGCGGAACTGTTGTCGTTGCGAAGAATTAAATACTGGAAAGTGAGATGCAGTGCAGTAATACCATTTGCTGACTTTGAGAGTAAAACTGCTCATGTGCTCTTGGCAGAGAGAGAAAGAGAATTCCAGAGAGTGAGAGAGAGAGAGAGAGGGGTGGGGTACAGTAGTACCAGCATCTCTGTCCATCCTTCATGAATAATTCCGCGGCGCTGGACGTTTCGAATGCGACTACCCTGGGGGGTTGAGGGTTACGGAGACTGGGGAGGCGTGAGAGGGTGAGGAGGATGGGGCAGAAGAATCCTTTAGCCATTTGTATGTGCAGGTAATGGAATTAGACGAGGATCCATATTTATAATAGAGGGCCAGAAGGGTTGAGATGGAGTGAGGCGGGTGCGTGAGGAAGGGGAAACGGAGGGTTATCGATCGACTCCCGTCGAGGTCAACGATTGAAATGGCCAAATGCTGTGAAGTGACTTTCGTCGTGCACGTTGCATGCGCTCGGCAGGTAGTATTTTGTGGGTGGGAATGGGCGAGGCGTGTCCCTCCTTGTTACTATGGTATTCGAGAAAGAGGAATCACGTTGTAAAATCACAGTGTTTCTAGTATGTGCAGTCCCTGTATCAAACTGGTTCTACAAGAACTTAATCAGCTGATTGTGAGCGTAAAAAATCCAGCGTTCGATATGATGTTATGAAAAGAAAACCGATCTATCATCCGAAATGTGGAAAGGTAGGGCTTCATTAATAGAAAATATTGAATGGAAAATTTCAAATTATTTTTTTTTCTAAGGCAAATTACTTGTAAAGTAACATAATTTAATATTCATAAAAATAATGAGTTCATAATGCGAAACATTAGTCTCTTCCTAAGTCAACATACAGTGACTCATCAGGTAGTGCTCAGGTTATTTACTATCAACTATTTACAATTACTTAGCTCAACGGACAGAGCACCCGACCGGCAATTGGGAGACCCGGGTTCGATTCCCGGTCCCGTCAGACTTTTTTCAAGTCCATTCTTCCTTGGGATTTTTCCTGGGTGCGCACCATCTTGCGCAAAGTCAC
>KZ308229.1:163007-175579 GCA_000376725.2 Ladona fulva | reverse complement strand
ATGTATGATGAATAGAATTCCGCCTTTTTGCTCCTGACGTAGAAGTCTCTACCGATAGCAAAATTGAAACAGTGGAATAAAGGCTGACATTCAGCTATCAAACTACGACTCTATGAATAGAATGACATAAAAGTCTATACTTTCGTAGAATAAGGTCAATTATTTTTAAATGAATACGTCTACATAAATTTACGTCTACATAAATGCACGTCTACATAAATAACCTGCAATTCGCCTTTCAGAATGTAGCAAGAGGTGCAAGTACCATGTACTCTACTTCCCTAATCGATTACTTTCGCATATCATTTGCGGAAAAAATTATTTAATCAAACAACTAGTTTTAGTATACATTCTCTGATTTTTCTCTCATGAGAACGCCCTATGTGAAAGGGAGGTCGCATAATATCGGTTATTTATATTAAAAACGTACTTTCTATAAATTCATTAAGTAAATTAAGTATTTATTTAAATCTTCCAAAGATTGAAACAAATACTTAATTTACTTAATTACAGCAACCAAAAGAAACGAAATAATGCGGAGAAACTCGAAAAAATGGTATATTTAAATATAGAATTTAAGCCGTTGAAACTAATTTGAAAGAAAAACCGCGATTTTCATATCAGTGTAGGGAATAATGCATCAAACACTTAAAACCCTTGAAAATGAATTGAAAATTTAAAAATTCAAAGAAATTCAAAGATTCGAAGAACATCTGTGAAATTCCACGCTGGAAAACCACTTGTTCTGGTAATGGCGTTGCTACACTGAAGCCAGTCAAGAGATTGCATTTGGTTCAGAAGAATTTTACTATTTGAAAATTTTATTTTTATAAGTTAACTTTTAAGGCTTAAAAACGTAATGCCACTGAGTAGTTTTCGAGGATGCTAATTTTACAGATATAAAATAATAAACTTTCTTAGAAGAATCAAATCGTTTATTCGCTGAGGAGTAACTTTTGTATTTATATTCCTTAAGTAGGATATAATAGATAAGATGTATTGAAGCAGGATGGGATAGATAGGGGTTAAGCCTTGGTGAAATATTGTGAAAGAGATGTAATATGTAAGTGAACTACAATGCCTGTTGTGATATTACTCGATGCCAAAATCTAAGTTATTAATAAGTGAAAATAGGAAATAAATTTTATACGCTTCATTATAAATGTAATATTAGTGGTTATGCCATGTAATATCCCCAGAGGTTAGGTGGAAGAGAGGCCATTTTGGCCTAACCTCGCCGAAAGAATAAATAATAATAATAATAAATGCCCTAGTCTGGGAAAGGGGGAGAAAAATTAAGAAGTTCAGAAAATGGAAATATTTGATTGGGAATAGGTTTTGCTGGAGTGATGGTTCCCATCATATATAATCTCTATTTGAAGGGGTTTCCTTCATTAAATCTGTGATAGTAGTATATATCTAAGAGTGCTTCGACAGCTGAGGTCATTTCATGCGTGAACCCCAACTGCGAATCGAACCCAGGACCAGGGGTGGATTAATATAATAAGGTGTTAGCTGGGGGCCTCAACTGTATGGGGGCCTCAATGAGGCTGGGTGTATTAACTCTCAGTAGCATGCTACGAATTGTTCTTGTTTTTCTCTTCAAGAAAGAACTTAATTTTTGTAGATTAATTCTACACACTATATTAAAATTTTTATGTCAGTGTATACTGTAAAGTCTAAGCATTATTCTCTGTAGTCTATAGACATACAACGAATAATCCAATATTAAGTTTATTTTTGCCGTAATAATTGAGAATTCTATTCTATTTATACTTGTGTTATTGTGAAAAAAATCGAATTTTTTCCCATATTTCCTAGTTGTGACCTCTATCTGATCTTTACGCCTAGGGCTTTTGGTAGCTTAAATCCTCCTGGACCGTTTTCACCAAAAGCCAACGCTTTGCCCACTTGGCTATCTTGGATTCCCTAAATCAGTGCTGTATTTAAATATTAATCCTGCAAGTGTGCTATAACTGAAACGAGGAAGCATTATTTTGAGTAAGTAAAGAGAGAATTCATTTTATCTACCTATTACTAAATGGAATGAACATTCAGCTTTATTTGGTATTGCATACAATTTTTGAAAAATAGGCCCTTGAATAAGAAGATTACCCTGCGTAAGGGTATATCCGGATTAAACGTCCAATATGAGATTGTTCATTTCATTGCTTTTCAATATTATCGGATGTAAACATGAATAAATATTTGTGTGCTACGCATATTAAATATTAGGAATCTTTCGAAGCCGACCGCAAGCGTTCACGGACGCTTCACATTGAATTATAATTATTATTTCGTAGGAAAAAATAAAAAAGTTTGTTGTATTTAACATTCCCCCATAACTTTTATTGCAGGGAGCAACAGTTGCACAGCCTATACTGGAATATTGCACCCGCGCAGGATATTGACGATTTCGAACGCAATCTCCTCTTAACCCTTACCGGCAAAGGGAATGTTAATTTACATTAAAAACTTTCGAATCAAATCGGAATCGATTCGACATTTATCTGCCCGGTCATCCGTCGACAGATTCCTCGCACAAAATTGTTATTCATCGCTTTCGAATAGGATATCTCAACTGAACGAACAGTTCTTTTTCCTTCCATTTATGGTACACGCTCGACTTTTCTGGCTGCCGTCGTGTACCATTTCTGGTACACGTTTGCTTTATATTTCCTATCTTTTGTAACTTATAACGGCAGATTGGAAGTCATTCCCTTTCATTTTAACGACATTTTTAACGGCTTTTAAGGAGTTTGTCCCTGTACATATATACAACCAGCAGCACTCTTAATTAAATTACGTAGGAAGTTTCAAAGAAAAGTTATCTTTAAAAAAATATTAAGGATTGGTCATACCTCCTATAAGTCATAACAGAACGATACCTTCGAAACGACGAATTTTTTTTCCGGCGCGGTTCGAATTATCGTCGACCAGCGGCGCCGCGGGTCTGGTTATTGCAATCGCCCTTAAAACGGTGCATTGTGGTCCTATTCCCTTCCATTAGTACTCGATGCGTGTGCCCGCGGCGGAGTGCGTTCCCATTGGCTTTTCGGCCTCCTGCACTTTCGTTGATGGCATTTCCGAGCGATGGAATTCTCCATAACTTTACTAAATAACCGGAACGTCATTTATTACGACTCTCGGGACCGTTTTTAACGACCTCTTCAAACGATGCGCCGTTTGAAAACCCGCCGCTCGGGATTATTATAAATTTAATTCACGTAATGAGAAACTTTCGATTTGATCGATGGCGCGAGTTTTTTACGCGGTGCCCTTTTTATTCATTCCGGTGGAGTCTTTCTCGTAGGAAATGACTTGTCCCCGGAATTATTTTCAGCTGTATTCGCATCGCACGCAACCGTAACAGAGAGCTTATTTCGATGAATTGTAATCGCGCTCCGTGCTCTATATGTATGCGATAAGGCCAGAAATGACTGAATTATAAATAGAGCGAAATAAACCCTTTCCCGCAGTTGCTGTTATTTTAGGTGGGTTTATATGAAGTTTTAAAGTGTTCCACTAAAGAATAATGCTAAGCAATCTGCTGAGGGGTACGATACATAGCTTTTTATCGTTGGCAGCTTGTGAATTCGTTGTGATTATTCATTCTCGATCATGATTTTGCTTGATTGTCCGAAGCGGTTTATGAAGTATTACTTAAAGATGGTGTGCGTAAGTTGCATCAGTTACATCTATGACGCGCAATTAACAGCTTTCCCAATGTTTAAACTGCAACCTTCCCTCATATTCCCGTATTTATACTCGTATCTAGCAACACAAATATCAATCTTGTATCTGACTCCTGATTTCATACAATATGCTCCCATCAATATATTTACGGTAGATATTGAAAGCAGGCTCCCGGATAGCCAAGTGGGCAACGCGTTCGACTTCGGCGAAAGCGGTCCCGGGTTCGATTCCCGGTGGGGGCCTACTTGCGAAATGACCTCAGATGTCGAAGCACTTTTAACAGTACTACTAGTACTACGATATTGAAAACACTTCAACTGAAATTGAAGAATGTTTTAATAAATGATTCGATCTGTGGAAGAAATAAATTTTTAGGGGAAAGATGAATGCCATAGCACGGAAGAGACATACTGCTGAGACCCAAGAAAAGTGGGATACCTGGGTTCGAGTCCCAGTCATGTCGCAATTTTAAACACCTGTCATTTCGAGGAATAAATATTTTTTTAAATACATGGAGAAATTATGCGTAGGAACAGAAATCATGCTTCTGCTAGGCGTCAGTAGTAAACGATGGATGGTAGCAAGCTAATTTTGAGTCTATTTGAGTACGCTATTCTTAGTGACAAATTCTTTTTGTTCTATGTCAAAGTCTGCGTTACTTCATAAAGCTACCTTATGAAGGGTTTCATATAACGGCTGCGCCTATCATGAAAGAGAGGAAGTAATGCAAATTTACATGTCCTGTCACATTTTAGATTTAATTTCTTATGGAGTATATGGAGCTTTCTACATATAATGTTATGTTATCGGTTTCCAACAGACCGAAAGTGATAACTTACATTATTGCGTACAACAATAATGCAATTTCCATACGAACAAAGAAACATATTACAAGAGTACTTGGGGAAACTCATTTGACTTATTGCAAATGGATTAAGATCCTAAAATAATGCTCAATTTATACATATCAAAAGCGAGTAACATATATGATAGAGTACATAAAAGAAGACCAAGGATTGCAACAGCGACGTTGTAGCAAGAATGGCATTTATTTATAGAGATAATGGGTTCGAATTTTATTTATTCTTTTCCCCTTAATCGTAGACAACGGTTCCGCGAAAAATCTTCCCTAATCACAGCGGAGTGCTTTGTGGACTACGCGTGTTTCGGAGCTGAAACAGGAAAAAACTTTGCAGTAGAATACACGGGAGATTAAGGTTAAACTGTAGAATGGGCACCATCCCCTCCATCTTCGTCAGATGCATGTTAACCCAACTCATAATCCGTGGTGGCAGAGCGCTCGATCGTTCCACTACCCCACTTTCGAGTACGTAACATATGTAATAGATTCAGACGAGCTTACGTTAAATTTTGTAATGAAATGGAAGAACTTACGTTAGCTCATGAGGCCCCAAACAATGAAAAGCAATTTCAGTTGTGATGTAAGTACTGAAATGATCAGGAACACAGCTGGAAAATGAATCGCAGTTAACATCTGCGCGTTGGAAATGTTGCGACGTAAAAAACATGAATGTTTTACGATAATATCCTAAACTTTGCCTGAATATTTTATGTAAGACAACTTACACTAACCGAATTCGAAATTTATTTTAAGAATAAGAAATCGATGAAGAAACTTCTTCATTCCACACAACGGTTGATTTCTAGTTCTGTCTTCATAAAGCATGAAAGATTACGTCGATGTAAGAAACATAACATAGCGTTTAAGCTCATGTAGACGTAAACTTTTAAGAGAACGGTAGGTGAAATTTTGGAGCGACTGAATTATTCCTTATTTATTTATAATCGCGAGCCTATCACGAGGGCCCCAATTATTGGATTTTGTCCCAAGAAAGAATGGACTTGAAAAAAGTCTGACGGGACCGGGAATAGAACCCGAGTCTCCCAGTTGCCGGTCGGGATAGTTATTTGTTTTCCAATAATGCATCCAATAAAATGAGATATCTTTTTTCTTGGGCGAGGTTGGGGATAAAATTTCCCAGATTTTCCCAAATAGATGCAGGATGGGAACACATGAAAGAAATTTGGGATAAAGAACAATGAAGTGAAATTTAGAAAAAAATAGCTTGAAAACTCAGGCATAAGAGTGGTAAATTTTAAAATCTGCCCAAGGTTACGAATAGTAATGGTAATGTAATGAAAGAGGTTTAGGCATACACCTTGAGATGAAATGAATATTAATATTATTATTAATACGTATACAAGTATAACACTAGTGGTAGGTTAAAAAACAGATGGCTGTGTTCCATGTATTACTATGGTCAATGACACTGATTACAATTATAGTTACAGAAATCAACAAGAAAACTGAATCTGATAATGAAAAAGAACTAAACTAATTTCAAAACTCACGGACACTAATGCAAATTAATTGGATTATGAATACACATTTAAAGTTGATATCAATTATTATTATTATTTTTCTCAACCACTGAATCACGAGGCCTCCCGGATAGCCAAGTGGGCAACGCGTTCGACTTCGGTGAAAGCGGTCCCGGGTTCGATTCCCGGTGGGAGCCTACGTGCGAAATGACCTCAGCTGTCGAAGCACTTCTAACAATACTACTACTACTGAATCACGAACTTCTACAATATTCAATGAAGTAAATAATAAGTACGCAATTAATTAAGTTTCAATTAATCTTGCACTTAGAGCGAGAATGATAGTTTCCAGACCCTTTCGAAAAATTAAAGTTCGGTGTTAAGTAAAAAAATAATTTCAAAACAATTTCAGCTTAAACCTGAGAAAGATAACACGATTGGCTCGGAATTAAGCAGTTACCCTTGGACATTCAGAGGCAGTTTAATGTGACCTCCAATTCGAAGCTACTTTAAGCCCTCTTCCATCCGTCTAACTCATTCGCCCCCGACCAACAAAACACCCTTGCAAGACCTTCATTCGCGATCCATCTCTGCTCATCGTGGCTCTACGTGCGGACGGCGAATTCGGGAGCATTCGCAAGCTGGAAACAAAAACAGCTCGCCATCCGCTTTAATTCCGATTCCTTTTGTTTCCCAAAACGCTGCGCATTCGCTTCCTTTTTAATTTTTTTCGGACGCTGACCCTCCAAGTCTTTAGACCGGTGCGAGCGGCTGCTTCTCCGCGTTCCACGGGAGTGGAGGATTTCCACTAATTTATATTTTTCCGCTCTGCGTGTATGCATCAGCCGAATGTCCACAGCCCCACTTCGCCGTGCCTCTCCTGCATATCTTTCCTCAAATCCCGTCTCTCCTCGGCCCCTTTCCGCCTCTTTACAGCCTCCCCTCAACAGTGCACGGGCATCGGCCCCTTTGCCCGCGGCCCCACACTCCTCTCGTCCAACAAAAGGGCCCCAAGTGCCCCCCAGTCGCCCTCCTCACGACGGTGAGAGATCAAAGAGAGTGAAAGGGTTGGGAAAAAAGTGGAGGGGTTAGGATTTCCGTGTGGGAGTAAGAAAAGAGAAAGAGGTTCATTTCAGGAAGAGTGAAGGGTGGAACTGTAAGCATTTGTGTACATTAAGGTCTTCTAAAGAAGAGTATCCCTTCGAAAGAAAACGTCTTTTTTTACCTCTCTCTTTCCCTCCTCTCCTTGCTCTACGACTATAATGCTATTAGCGCGAATGAAATGTTTCGTCCACGAGGTACGGGTCTGTATGCGTACAGCTCCCGCTATTAATTAATTGGTGCCACAATGTTATGATTCTTACAGCCATTATTTGTTGATACCTAAATATAAGGTATATAACGCCTTTATTAAGGTGAGATTGACTAAAAACTCCCTTCTTCCATCTAAACTGTCGTCATAAATAAAACCATAGACATTTGTAAAAGAAATAGAGAAGAAAACTTAAGAAGGGTTTGTGGATCTAAAAACCTTAGTGATGTTTCACGGAAAAAATATCCACACCGGAAAAAACGCCCACAAAGAAGGGGGTGGGAGAAACCTGCGCAAACCTACTAATGCTAAAAACTAAAAGATGTGAAGGAAACTGTGTATATTGATATTACTTCAGCAGTGCGGTTAAAAGATAACTAATTCATTAAAATGACAAACAAAATATATAGGACGATATTATAGCTGCGTCCGCTGTTTTCCCTTTTCAGTTCTACCGTCATCGTATTTTAATGATCTGATATTTTTCTGTCAATTAATTTAAATTATATTAGTGACAATAGTGACAATTCATTGTACAGTTGGGTTGGAGATGAAGGAGATTTGGAAAATATTTGGTAGGAAATAAGGTGTAATTGTATCACAAGGATTGAGGAAAGATGTTTTCTTTGGTAAAACCGTGCGGCTGAATCCCATAGAATAACAAGTGTGAGAAAGAGCAACATGATTAGGACTCGAACCAACGTCTCCCACTTTCCGGGCAGGTATTCTTACCACTGAACTACCATGCCGCTTCTGTTCCACACTGTTTGGGAATTCTTTCTTGAGGAAAGCAGCCAGCCTCTACATAGCAGCACGAACTACCGCCAGATGGACTCATAAAGACACACAACTCACAAAAGCGGTCTTATGATTAACCCCGCGAAGTAAATCATAAAGAATAGGAAAATGTGTATAACATAGCTCGGAAGAGCATTTGTTATTACTATTATCAATGCATTTATTTGAAGGCTTTGTGTACTTTATTTGGTAAGAGTGTTTGGCTGTAAAAAATTGATAATCATGTCATAATAGGCACGATGATACTCTTCTTTCAAATACAACTCCTATAGGGAATTCCTTTTAAGTAAACCGTATTGTGCTTCCACGCTGTCGAAAGAAATACGCGATCTTAAAGCATCTTGCACATTGCTCCAAAAACCCACACAGATCTTATCCTGCGATGTTTGAAGTACGATTTTGTACCTTAACAATCATTTTGTTACACTATAGAGTAAGAAATGTACCATCTGGGTCAGCTACCAGGATGCATCATCAAGTCTCACCAGTATAAATGAAAACGACAGATTTTACAAGGTTAAAAATGTTAAAATGTTTTCTTCAGGTATCAAACCAAGGTTATGTGAATAAGAATGTAACATTATGCGTTGATTTAACGTGGTATACGTTATTGAAAACATCAAAGCAATAAGATACTACCAGTACTCATTACACACTTCCTTTCGTTAACTTTACAAAAAGTTAGGCACCTTATGAGGATAGGGAGGACCAGAAACAAATTCCAGTGAATTTGTTTCTGAAAAACTATTTGAGGTGAAGCCAGTTGCTCAAAGCCAACATTTCGAGAAGCTTCCTCGACTTGATCAACGTTTTTAATCTTTTGAGAAATGAAATAGCTGGTACTCTATTTGAGTCTGAAGAGATTGTTGAAAATGACTATTGTTAACAGCTGTTACAAAAATAAAGTTTATCATGTATGGATAAGTCCAACATATCTTCAGTTTGACATCGAGTTAAGGAAGCCTCAATAAAGTTTTCTTTTCAAGGCTAATATTTGTAAAAGTACAGAAATACTCTCGAATAACAGTATTTGGGAAAGGTACCGCTTCTGTTCCTAAAACCCTCCATGTATTTCGGAGAAAAACCTTTTTGATTCATTAAGTTGGGCGAGGACGTAAGCGTATCGACCAATATTATTTTCGTCAACACACCACTTTATTGAAGCACGGGGAGAGTCTCTAAAAATATCCCATTTTCCAGAATAACCAATTCTTTCAGGACACCATCCAACCTTTCAATTTTCCCGTTAAAATTTACCAAAAATATACAAAGCTACCTAGCAAAACCTGCCTTCTCCACTCGCACCGATTTTCAACGTAGCCTCCTTTAACTTTTATGGCTTTGCGCTAACGAGCAGCGAGGCTGCGTGCCGCTTTCACACACATCCACCTTCTCGGCTGATTGATCACTTCCTCGTCATCATCAAATTTCATGGGCTTCCCTTACGTCTGCGGAAAATCCACCTTTCATAGCTCCCGAACATAAAGGCTTCTCTTCTTATAAAGCGTAACCGAATCTGAGAAAATGTCTTTGCGCCGAGTTTTGATCCTCAATTAGGCATTGACGGACCCGATAAAACCTCCACATGATCCAATGTGGGGATAATCCTCGGCTATTGACGGCTCAGTGGCCGGTTGTCTCTTGACGCCGTACTGATCCTCAATCCGATCAATTCATAAACGGGATGGAGTGACAGTGACAAAATAGGCGCTGGTGAAAGTCATGGTATTTCGCTAGTCCTGACGATTTTACAGCTTTAGCGCATTAGATCACTCTTAAGGCATGCTCCGAGCACCGCTTGTTTCCATCAGGATATTCAGACGAGCATTTAAGGGTTTCTGGAGAAAAGTGGTGGGTATTTGATGGATGGTATACCAAAGAATTATTAAACCAATGAATAAACTAAAGTGAAAAAACCGAGAATCTTATTTTGACTGTTTGTTGTGGCTACATGTTTAAAAGCGGCCAACCGGGAAAAGGAACATCTCGGTTTGATTCCCAGTTGCGTCAATCAGAGACGTAGCCAAGGAAGTGGTTTTGGGGGTTCAAACCCCCCTAAGAGATAATAGCCTACAATAAACGAAAGCATGCGAAAAGATGGCCTCTCGCCATTATACCATACCAACACCGCTGGAGATTCGCAGGATATACTTATTAAGATATATCGATGTACATTTTCATTAGACTTTGGGCGGAAGTATTCCTGCTCCTAGATTGTAGACAATGCGGTACTCAATCGCTTTAAACCCCACCTATGAACAAATCCTTTATTTTATAGGTCTATATCATTAACATCATCGAGCGGAAAAATAATGGAACATATAATAGTTAGTTCCTTAATGGGCTTTCTCGACAAGTCTAAACTTATAGTGAGTAACCAACACGGTTTTCGTAAGACACGATCCTGCGAGTCTCAGCTAGCGTTGTTAGTTCACGATATCTTGAAATCAGCCGAAAATAAGCGGCGATATTTTTAGATTTCCGGAAAGAATTTGATATGGTTCCACATAATAAATTATTATACAAATTAAAAGTTGCGGGTATCAATGGAGAAGTAATAANTACGCATATTAAATATTAGGAATCTTTCGAAGCCGACCGCAAGCGTCCACAAAGTATCCCGAATGGCTTGGAGAAATGTTCTGCCGAGATAGCTCAACGGACAGATCACCCGACCGGGTATTTACTATCAGTTGGGAATATAGGAGTAATTCAAATAGAGAAAAATTGCAAAAACCTATAAACTAATCGCTGTTTAGAATTATGGGAAAAACATACTTTTGAAAAGTGTATACCAATATAAAATACGGTTACTATTGTAGATATTATATCTACCAATTACATACAAAAACAGTGAAAAATGACAAATAAATATGCCAAAAAGTTGAACATTTAACATAACAGACAACAGAGCAGTAATGTACATCTATAAGCAGAAAACCAAACACTGAGAGAGATAATTAAAAGAAAAACTTTAAAACAAATGAAAACGTTTTAACATTGCATCACGTTGTATCACGTATTTCCTCCACATCGTCATCATGAGGTCGAAACCCGGCTCGTGGAAATAAATTTGCTTGGTAGACTATAAGGGATTTATTTGATTACTTAATCATCATGGAGCTATATTACCAACGTTGAGGAAGAAATACAGCATTCTGGAATATGTTTTAACCAACATGCTTTCTAAGTTTCAAAATCATACCTATGTATGATGAATAGAATTCCGCCTTTTTGCTCCTGACGTAGAAGTCTCTACCGATAGCAAAATTGAAACAGTGGAATAAAGGCTGACATTCAGCTATCAAACTACGACTCTATGAATAGAATGACATAAAAGTCTATACTTTCGTAGAATAAGGTCAATTATTTTTAAATGAATACGTCTACATAAATTTACGTCTACATAAATGCACGTCTACATAAATAACCTGCAATTCGCCTTTCAGAATGTAGCAAGAGGTGCAAGTACCATGTACTCTACTTCCCTAATCGATTACTTTCGCATATCATTTGCGGAAAAAATTATTTAATCAAACAACTAGTTTTAGTATACATTCTCTGATTTTTCTCTCATGAGAACGCCCTATGTGAAAGGGAGGTCGCATAATATCGGTTATTTATATTAAAAACGTACTTTCTATAAATTCATTAAGTAAATTAAGTATTTATTTAAATCTTCCAAAGATTGAAACAAATACTTAATTTACTTAATTACAGCAACCAAAAGAAACGAAATAATGCGGAGAAACTCGAAAAAATGGTATATTTAAATATAGAATTTAAGCCGTTGAAACTAATTTGAAAGAAAAACCGCGATTTTCATATCAGTGTAGGGAATAATGCATCAAACACTTAAAACCCTTGAAAATGAATTGAAAATTTAAAAATTCAAAGAAATTCAAAGATTCGAAGAACATCTGTGAAATTCCACGCTGGAAAACCACTTGTTCTGGTAATGGCGTTGCTACACTGAAGCCAGTCAAGAGATTGCATTTGGTTCAGAAGAATTTTACTATTTGAAAATTTTATTTTTATAAGTTAACTTTTAAGGCTTAAAAACGTAATGCCACTGAGTAGTTTTCGAGGATGCTAATTTTACAGATATAAAATAATAAACTTTCTTAGAAGAATCAAATCGTTTATTCGCTGAGGAGTAACTTTTGTATTTATATTCCTTAAGTAGGATATAATAGATAAGATGTATTGAAGCAGGATGGGATAGATAGGGGTTAAGCCTTGGTGAAATATTGTGAAAGAGATGTAATATGTAAGTGAACTACAATGCCTGTTGTGATATTACTCGATGCCAAAATCTAAGTTATTAATAAGTGAAAATAGGAAATAAATTTTATACGCTTCATTATAAATGTAATATTAGTGGTTATGCCATGTAATATCCCCAGAGGTTAGGTGGAAGAGA
>KZ308229.1:44958-124012 GCA_000376725.2 Ladona fulva | reverse complement strand
ACAAATTTAAAAATGTATTAAGGAAAATAATAATTAATATTAATAATACTAGGCAACCAAGCTATACACGTGAATTACCGTGTAGATCGTGAAACTTTCCATGTAGGGAAATATTTTCCTCCGTTTTTTACAAATAACTTATTTTTTCGCCGTTAAATTTTATCTTATAACCTTATCCAAACATTTTTCTCTTACAAGAATTGGCTTCTACTAGATAAAACCCGCAGGAATCTCAAAAGAGAGCAACGATGAAAGGGATTGAGGAAGTTGAAGTTATATAGTACAGACAGATTAAGAATATTAAACGTAAGAAGTGTGAAAATAGCGGTGACAGCTCTCAATATTTACAATTCGACTGATAGTAGTGCATAAATATCTGTCTGCAAACATTAGCGCCTGTATCAATTAGTGAATCTATGTACTAAACAAATGCAGTGAGATATATATTTATATCAGGGAGGTTGTTGCATATTATATCGGAGAAACTCAGTAAAACATTTTTACCGCAGCATTGAGTAAAATTCGGTGTTAATTCTAATTGGTAATCGGGTACTACCTCGACAGTAAGAGTTTTATGATGATCATTTCCTATACTCTATTTTGATGAATGGAAAAGTTTTTTCTCAGCCTTGTTTGTCTATAGTATGAAAGATACTGAGTTGCTGAATAATGGCATACTAGCCACTCTTTAATGTATTCTATCGAAAGAGTTTTTCCTTGGGCAATTTTGTTACTCTTAGATGAACGTTTTCTATTCATTGCATTCTGGCTCAGTTAGGAAAGCAGTGGAAAACAACCTCACTCTTCATCTTTCTCCCCCTGTACAAATTGTAGCTAATGTTGGAGGGTATTAGTTTCAAACAGTTTTCGGGCGAATTACTTGAATGGTGGATGAAAAAGTAATTATCTCATGTATTTAATACTGATATCATTAAAAGTAGCCCCCGGATGGCCATATGGGTTGTGTTTTCACTTTTGGAGGATACTGGTTTTAGACGTTGACACTGAAATAAGATACGAACGATATGAACTGCTTTTATTCAGTTATTTATCTCTTTATTCGCTCATTTTACCATTAGTTTATCTGGTGCAAATTCGAAAGAGGTCACATTAAGGGAAGAAAATTATATTTATATCGCTATAAGTGATCATAGCCATATCTGCATATGTTTGAAGAGGTTCCATATGTGAACAACTAACATGAATGAATTTCTCGACAGAGAGTAGACTGAAAAGCCAATATTTTACTCACACACACTATTGTCGTTTGACAACAGCGAATTCAGATTGCCTATCTGACGCAAAAATAAGGAAACCGAATCGTAATTCCAGGATATCTTTCAATGAAATTAACCTGCATTTGACGGTTGAGGTCGCGCATTGTCTCCATAACTGCATCCTCATGCACTGAATACGAGTATTAGCCTGGCATTGGGAAACAAGAAAACGGTCAACAGAGTTAGTTTCATAAACATCTGCGGAAGGTTTTGTAACTGCGATTTCGAGATTATTGATTTAAATTTTCACCGTCAGAAGGTAAACCTTACATCCTCATGCTGCCCAGGGCGTCGAACCGGGACCGAAAAACAGTTGTTTTTGTCGGAATGAAAACCAAAACCGATCCGAAAAGTTAAAATTCTTAAACCTTAACCAATAACCAAAACAGATTTTTCCGTTTCGATTAATGGTTAGTTTATATAATCAAGCGTAACTGTAATTATATTTAATGAACATATAGAAGGGTGGATTGTGAGTCACTAATCAACTCTAAATTTTAAGAACTAATCTTAATCTTTGTCTATTTATTTTATATCACTAGTTTTGTGTTAACATTTCAATTAAAATACGTCACGTACCTTGCGTCTTTGTATACGGATTATTTGTCGGAGGGAATAAAACCGGTTCGACGGTTGATTCCGGATGGAAACCGGTACCTAACCAAAATGTTCGGTTGCCATTGAACTGTAGCTAAAATAGGAGCGAAAATAAGTAAGGCTAAAAGCTATACGTGTTACCGATGTATCAATACCGTGATGCCGATGAATATTTCTCGTTGGAAAAATTCACATTTCCAAAGAAACTCTCCTGTTATATCGAAATCCACATTTATACCGTACCGTGCGAGCCTTCCGGTTTTTGACTGTAGTGTGTACACCTGGAGTGTAGCTAGTAATTCCTTTTCGTTAAACAGTACCGTGTGTGGAATACAACGGTCAAATCTCGTACGCATCTCCTTAATTTTATTAGCTGCGTCTGATACACGCTTGCTACAGGATGGACGTATACGACCTACTGAGAGCGAACCATCTGAATTTATTTAGTGAGGTCAATGTAACATGTAAAAGTTTTCGACGAGGATGGGATTCTACGCATCCATATTCAATGCATAAGCCATAGATTACGCCTTAACCAATAGACCAACTCGTCATGCGCCGTTTCAATGAAAACGACAAGCAAAATATTTTCCTTTCTGATCGTCTTTTCCATTCGGAAATCTTATGTCACGATTTGAGGCAGCGATGTTCACGTCCATTCATAATGTAGATTTGGGTGAATAATTCACGTCCACGGATGACGAGTTCGGAGATTTGTAACAAAGGAGTGATGATGAGGGTGAGCATTATATCATGAAAGTGCAAGAAAAGGTAACGAAGAAGCTGGGGAAATGGTCAGGGACGAGAGGGTAATATAGGCCAGAGAGATAGGCCGAAAAAGTACAGAAAGAGAATAGGAGTGTTTACTATGGAGGGATAGGTTAGAGTTGATTTATAGGGAAAGATTGACCATTAAACGGCCAAGGTTATAAACGAGAAATTTACCGTATTTTCTTTTTTAATGTTGTATTAGATAAGAAGAGAAAAATATATAAACTCTATAAATAAATTATAATTATGTAAAAAATAATGTTGCATTTCCGCAACTTAGCCGAAACTAGACTTGGGCCTTTACACTAAAGAAGAAAAAGTATTTTCCTTTGGAAATATATAAGGTAAGATGTGTAATAGATGTTATTCTTATAAGAAATATCGATAAAAGAACGCTCGGCAAATGTTAATTTTGTGGTAAAAATTTACCTTACGATAGACTCATGAAACAGAGTATTTGACAAATTTAAAAATGTATTAAGGAAAATAATAATTAATATTAATAATACTAGGCAACCAAGCTATACACGTGAATTACCGTGTAGATCGTGAAACTTTCCATGTAGGGAAATATTTTCCTCCGTTTTTTACAAATAACTTATTTTTTCGCCGTTAAATTTTATCTTATAACCTTATCCAAACATTTTTCTCTTACAAGAATTGGCTTCTACTAGATAAAACCCGCAGGAATCTCAAAAGAGAGCAACGATGAAAGGGATTGAGGAAGTTGAAGTTATATAGTACAGACAGATTAAGAATATTAAACGTAAGAAGTGTGAAAATAGCGGTGACAGCTCTCAATATTTACAATTCGACTGATAGTAGTGCATAAATATCTGTCTGCAAACATTAGCGCCTGTATCAATTAGTGAATCTATGTACTAAACAAATGCAGTGAGAAGGTTACCGTAAACCGGGGCTACTTGAGCCCTGGGGGGTTACTTGGACCCAATGCAAAAAAAAGGCTGGAAATGGCCAAAAGAAAAAGACATTTTGCAGTATAAGTGGTGTCATATAGACAGGAAAATCGTTCCACCGAAACTTATTAAAAGGGGGTGTTTTTTATCGCCTTGTAGATACTTCTCACAATTTGTTTGACAAAAATTATATGAATTCCAAGACATCATTATTTCACATATGATTCCATATCGTGATTTCGATTTATTCATTGAGTTTTTGCAATTAAATGATCATTTCATGGCCTCAGAATATCTCAAAAGAATTATATTTCCAGACCCTATGTCCCACTTAGGCCCACTGCATATTTACATTGTTTAGTCAATGGAAAAAGGAGCTTGGGTCCAAGTAGCCCCAACCTGGGTGTTTCTATGACCCAATTTAAAAAAGAAAAATTTATTACAATCAGCGAAAACTTTTGTCCAAAAAAGCCTTTAAATCATCGAAAAATATCTAAAACATAGTAAAGAATTTGTTATCGGTACAGGTTATGGAATTTGGGTATTGTTTTGTTCGGAAAGTCCAAAAAATTAGAAATTTTGGGTCCAAGTAACCCCAGGTTTACTGTACTTAGGTTTACGGTACTAAGTTTTGGACTCACACATCGATCAGTATGTGCGGAATGCCTTCGGCTACACACACGCACTCGGACGTATGTGTATCATAACTGGAAAAGAAGATCGAACAGTACATATTATTAAAGCGTATTTTTTTCTACAAAATCCACCATCCTCTGTCAATCGAATCTTTAATTAATTCGTGATTTGGCACTGAATCAATAAGGACGCAATAACTTTTACTCTGTGATTGTCCTCGATATATTACCGTATACGAATTTTCCAAGCTATAGGAAAGGAAAAACAGTAGAATTGCTTTGCATAAGTCTCATTCAAAGGCATTCCCATAGCCAATGATCCGTTCCCGCCAAATTCAGCCATCAAAGGAAATAGCGGAAAGTGTTAAATTGAGGTTAATGTCGGAAAAAATACTCAGTGGAAAATTCCCCTTGAAATAGCTCATCGCGACACAATGAACCGGGCGCGCAGTACAAAGCCGGTGCTATTCACGGTTGGTCCACTCATTAATTACATTCTCAAGCAGAAATAGTAAACCGCAAATTCCCTTTCCATCCACCCGCGGCAGCAGCATCGCTCGCGGATTCCGTCTATTGGGTGCGGAATCCGAAGCGGAGGATTATTCCAGCAGTAGCGAACCGTTTGTAATTTTACAGTTCGAAGGACATAGTAGGTGCCACGCACCTGCGATCTCACACGTGACGCCATTGTATCGAATGGTTTAAAACGGACGAACGTAGGGCCAATCCCTCCTGTTGTGCCCTACGCATTTTCGCTGTGGTAATCGCAGCATTCGTAACGTATGTCACCTCGTAACGGGGCCACGGAGAGGCGGAACAATGGAATAGAGAAGCGTCGCGAAGCAAAAGAGGAGTTAGCTATATGATTAGTCAACCGCACGTCTTTTGTTGTCTGAAGCATTTGCATACGAACGATATTGCAGACTTCCCGCTTGACTTTAATCGAGGAGAATAATCTTAATTTCAGAAGGTAGGAATGTGAAGAATAAAGAACGCAGAAGTATCAGTGGGAAATATTATAAGTGAATCGAAAACTGAATCTTTTACAAATATGATGCTAGAGAGTGGAATTCGCTGGATGAGATTTCTTAAAAGTAAATTTTTTTAAAATTCTAACTTAAGATCAATAAAAGCATCTGATACGAATGGTTTTACTAATCTTCCACAAATATGGCTTCTAATATTATGAAGTTTGTGACTCCTTCAAAGAGAAATATCTCCGTCTGACCGACACCCACTTGACAGACACTCATTTTGCCGAAACCAACTTGACCGAAATACATTTTGCTGACACTTTCTTGACCCACATCCCATTAGGACGAGATCGTTTGACCAATAGTCTTAGTCTTGTATATTTGAGTAATTTTTAATTATATATATTTGATATATATTTGAGTAATTTTTAGATTCACTTCGAATATAATTTATTGAAATTTGGTTCAGTATCCTATAACATTCATTGTATAATTTCAAAATTAATTCAATCATTAATGTTGTAAAGTATACGTCAAATGTCTCATCGAAAATTTATTCTATAATTAATTACCAGACTTTTATTTAAAAAAACAGCCAGTCTCAAAAGAAAATTTGCACATGAATGGAAAAATTAGTTTAATGGATGGAAATTTTAATGATAATGAATACGGACAAAGACAAAAGCACAATGTAACAAACATGTTCAGGTGTAACTCTGAGAGAGGACCTTAGACAGAAAAGAATAAACTTTGTACTCTTCCAGGTTTATTCATCTACCAGATTTGCTGCCACAGTGGCATCATCAGCTAAGACAGGACAGCTGGTCGTTTAATGAATGCAGCGGAGAAACATAGAGTTTCTTCTTGCTTGTTAAGTATAATGAGTAGGAATAGATTTTATAGTAAATAATTGAAATAGAGGAGAAAAGAGGAGAATTGTTGCCTCTTATTTTACATAAATAATTGCAGTTTTTTGGATAAGTTGTAACATCAGCGAGGTCTCGGCTGAAAAAAATAGGAAAAATTTTAAGAAAAATGGTAGAAAGGGGGTGAACTTATTTTGAGTCGTTGACATACCGTTTCATCTTGAATTGGCAAATTTTCACTAATTTTGCCGGCGCAAATCCTATCATTCTTCTATGCCTCTTTGGGAACTGGGAAAGCTAATGATTCACTATTTACCCCCCTCCCTCACCAGACCCAATACGTGAATAAATGGATATTCTCAGACAACCGTAAAAGATTGTTCATAGAACAATTACAATAATGAACGTTACGCCTTTTTAATTTGGCCTTGAGTCTAATGAGCGACTACATAAGCAAGTTTAAAAAATATGGTTTAATAGAAAATAAAAATACACTAAAAAATAAACATGCAAACATTACGGTAGATTTAGAGGAAGTGATAAATAGTTATATATTTAAAAAAATGCAATCTGTATTTCCACATAGCGAGGAAATCGACCATCAACTACATAGCCAATGATATATACATACTACATTTAGAGACAGAAGTCACACATAGAGATTCGGCTTGAATTTTCAAAGCATGGTAGTTACGAGATAGCAATTAGCAAGCCTATGATTCTTTCAAAGCGATTTCGAATGGTAATTTCAGCGTCGAAGTACATTGTTTCACTTGTCAGACAATGGCATACGAGCCTCAAAGCGTCAGGAATTCAATTAAATCATTGGGACAGCGTTCACGTGGAATGGAATGAATTCCATCAATCGGCTGGGGAAATCGTGAAAACAGTTTAATTGCTTTTCCGTTCTTTTATTGGCGCAACTAACTTGATAATCCATCCCTGCGTATGATTGTTGTCGTCATACCCTAAGTGCTCTATTTGAATGTAAAATATGCAGCATGTGAATGAAACAAATTTTAACCCTGGAGAGGTCCGCGAGAGGTTTTACGCTTTAAGTAATTAATGTAATATAAGAAAAAATATTCTGGAATTTTCTTTCGGATTTTTTTCACATAACAAGTAAATTTTCCTTCTTCGTGCCATGATTAAGTTTTAGATTTGTCATCTGCTGTCTGCAACATAGAGAGTTAAGTATGTCACGTACCTTAAAATTACTTGCAGAAAATTACAATGTCCCAATTGAGAGTTCTTTCAGAGGGACGTAATATGAGAAATAGATATTTTTTTAAATTAATGCTTTATTTAAGAAATAGAGACATTTATCCTGTTTTTAGTTTTTGAATATCTTTTTTTCTACCCCAGTGACGGCTTATTAGCTGTTCAAAGTTTATGACCCCACGAACCAGGTGTTCGATTCCCGGCTGGGCCATAGTCATTTCCTTGTTATGGGTTAACTGTGCGAATGGACTTATCAAATCTAAAATTAACCCTCATGAAGTCAAGATTATTATTATTATCACAACAGGAGATACGGAGAGTTCACCAAGCAATTAACCCTGCAGCGGTTCACTGCATTTATCTTGCACATTCGTAGGTTTCGCTGATAGCCTCTGCAACCCCTGCAATACGGGAAGACCCCCGAGATTTATGGGCTCTAATAAATACTTGCATTGCTATTTCCGAAATGAATGGGAATTCCTGGGAAAGTGATCGTTTAATATGAGGCTTAGAACCGAAGGCCAAGGATTCTTCTTTAGTGCCTTTAGCCGTGAAATATCACTGGCCTCAGAAGGGAGTATACTCCAAAGAACTTGAATTTACAAACATGGGTTTCAAATATTGCTTCATTGGAGTTGACCGGTAACTCTAAGTTAATGAAAAGAATCTAAGTCAGATCAAAAGATAACTTTGTAAACGTAAAATAAATAATATTTTTACTAGTTCATCATAAAGAAATTTAACTATTTTTTCCTAACATAATATTTTTGCGCAGGGTCGCCATGTTTACCGGAACATCACGGATTCAATAGATAAATTCGGAAATTTCAGGAACGATTGGTATTTTAGGTAGAAACATCAACAGAAGTAAAGCTGAATACCGAATCCATTTTTCGGCGAATTTCGAATTCGGATTTTCGGTGAATTTTTTTTAGACTCATTCCGTTAAAGGTAAGCTAATCTTTTTCCTTGCACTTTCGGATTTGAGCCACCTGAGACCCCAAGCGCAAATATCAGATGTAGACTCTCTTTTGGAATTTGAAAGAAACAATTCGAATTCTGTCATAAAATAGATAAAAATATATGCCGAGGAAGAATCAGTGTCTTTGCTATGGCAAAAATAAACAAAATATTGAATTACAAGTCGCATATCTAGAAATTACATTTGATGGATAAGCTTTACAGAATACGAGTATAGTGACATAAAATATGCAATATTTTCTATGAAAATACTGTGTAGACTTACTCTATAGATATGAAATTCTTTTCTGAAGCAGAAAACTAGTATCCGTGAACTCGTCCTATTTCCGAGAAATTCGGAACTATTTGTAGTGTATCATCGAGAGCCCATGAGGAAAGTTTTATTGATGATAAGATGATTCATATAGATTAAGCCAGCGTTAATCTTAGCTAATAAATTAATAAAATTAGCTTAATCTAATCCCTTAGCTAGCGCTTAATTATAAACCCTCCTATGAGATTTTGAAATTGTTCAACTCCGCTTGGCAATTATTTATAATACGAATGGTTTACGAATGACCCTAATGGTAGATTGAATTTGGCGTACGATTATATGTCATTTGAAAGTCTGACGCCATTCGTGGCGTTAGACTTTCTCAGAACAATTTCCAAAAACGATGGTTTCGCCGCTTTTTGCTCGACCATTGAGGGAAGCTATACTTCTTTTACGAATACGAGCGGCGAAGCTTTATAAAAAGGGATCGAATCAGTCGCTCGCAGAATAAATATATGATACGATATACATGATTGGACGTGCATTTTTTCAGTTTACTGTTGCTCTACATGGCCTTATGAAATATAAATTCCATCTCCTGAAATTTCTATGTGGTTAAGAGTAAAAACAGCAGGGCCAGCAAACTGAATGTAGGTCTTCATCTTCGTCTTCATAAATACACTCGTATTACGATAGTGTTAGGCGTTTGTGTCTTTCAGAAAATGCTGAAATGCAACGTCTTCCTTAGTATTATGGGTACATCGATTTTATATTTTCGAATTGAATTTTTTGCGAAAATATGCCGCACAATATAATTTTCAAAATGGTGGTGTTCCATCACGTAATAAATGGAATAAACAATTAGTTTCCTATCTCAATTTGATTCAGAGCAAAAAGTGTCTTCATCCGTTTATAAGGAGCTGGTAAGCTTTTCTAGTATACAAAATACCGACAGATACGTCACTGAAAATTAAGCAATTTATTTATTTAATTTACAGCTATTTCTCAGGCTAGGTTTCAGCTAGAAAAACGCTACCAGTGAAATGAATTGCTATCACAGCTTAGAATTATGATTATTACAAGGGAAGATGAAAAGTAAGTACCCGCTATAATTCGGGATTAAAAAGTCAAAATCATTCCCTGCTTTAAATTTGCGTGTAAGGAACTGCATGGTATTGCACAAAAGTAAAATTTTCCGTATGTATAAATTTGCTGAACTGAGGGATAAAGTTAAAGCAGCCTCGTGTAGATTAGCCTTGAGAGTAATTTACCCTATTCATTTACGGAGATAATTAGTGAAAAAGGGAGAGAGTCGAGGACGAATGAAAAAAAATCCCATTTATAGCCGGAAGAAAAGAAAAGTGAAAGTTTGGGAGACGAGAAAAGAGGGGATTAAGGGAAGAGTCATCGACAAATGGCGGCTTTATTCCATATCTCGTTCGCGTCCACATTGACTTCAATTAGAGACTTCCGACGAAGTCCGGCCATTGTTTTGACAGACTCCCGCCCTGCTCCCAGCAATTCTCTCTTTCCACTCCATGAAAAACTACCACTTTTCCCATTTCCGTCCTTTAGCAGCCGTGGTCCATTCCGCCCAATGTCAACACGAGCGCACATTCTTCCCTGAGCTCGCTTTTGTTCGCCGGGGAAGAGAAATAAAAATTGCAATCGCCAACGACTATCATCCTATTTTGATTCGAAATCGCTTCGGCACACTCTTGCCCCATTTATTATCTCTCGGATGAAATGATTCCCGCAAAATATTTCGGTTATAATTTTTCTATAACTCGCCTCTATGATTTCATATTTTACGCAACTGGGCCATTTGGAATTTCGCTGAAAGGAATTTCCATAGTTTCGTTATGATAACGAGGGCTGGAGCAGTTTCAGCACGTTGTTATTTTCCGAATACGCGAGGGTAATTGCCTTAGTTTCCATGCGGAATGAATTGCTATCGCTCAAACAAGGTGATTAATGAAAACTATGGACAATTAAATGAATCCCGTACCGGATCTTTGAAATACACGGGTCGTCTATAAAGTTCGTGCGTGATTTAAAATAGTTGCATCTTTGTGCGTGCGTGCGATAAAATTATAATAATAATGCGACTTTATTCGGGCGAGATTGAAAATATCAAGTCTCTTACATCTGACCCTTAGTCAAACGAAATCGAAAAGTGATAGCGTAAAAAAGCGCACAGAAGAAAACTGCCATGTGGGTTTAAAATCCCAAGTATGCACTTACGAAAAGATACGCCACAGCAGGAAGAAACCACAGAAAGGGGTGGTATGAGCTTAAGTATCTACAAAAGCTACTAATAGTTAAATAAGGTTTAAGGAAATGTGAATTTTGTATAATATGTAATTGCGTAATGTTGTGAATTTGTAATCATATATAGTGATCGTTTAATATGAGGCTTAGAACCGAAGGCCAAGGATTCTTCTTTAGTGCCTTTAGCCGGAATGAATATTACACCATAACGATACTAAAGAACCGAAAACTTTATCATAAATAACAACATTCCCTTCCATCGACGAGTTGTCCTTCCACCAAATGTCTCAGCGACGAAATGTCCAGCGACGGGTTGTCCCATCGACCAGTTGTCCTTCGACCAACTGCCCCGGANAATAATAATAATAATAATAACAATAAGTAATAAAACATACCTAAGCTGTCGACGCAATTCAATGATAAACAATAACTGCAAAATTTTCTCTGAATAGGTCGGCAGAAATTTTTGTAAACATCCGAGATATTTCATACGATTACGCAATATTTTTCAATTTTTCGCCAACATACATATTCTTCTCCTGCTTTAAACGAATACCAGTAAGAGTGATAAAAATGGAATGCGACGTGAAATAAAACATCGTCCTCGTGGAAAATCATAAAATGCGATCATTCTGTTGTTATAATTAATCTTCGTGATGCAAACTGAATCCCACGCTCAAAATCTCCACGAAAGTGCCCTCTTTTTCCGTCACTCAGTTAATAATGTGATAAGAGAAAATATCTTATTCATGCGTACTAGGAAAGAGGCGCTTTCAAAGGACTAATGAATAACTCGTGTTTTGTACACGGTGCTGCTAAGGCTAGATTTACTTCCATGGCAAACGGAAGAGGATGAATCTCCAAAATTGGTTTTTGCCTCGGGATATAGCAGAAAGAGAGGAATGAATATTTTCGAGAGTATTTTATTTTTGTCAGTTTGAGTTCATCTTTCCTCAAAAGAATTTTCCTCTTTCTTTTCGCTCCATCCATAGACAGGGGCGCTTCTACGAAAGGATGAGAAAGTCGTGCCGTTTTGTTCGTCAACTTCCGTTGCATTCTCCGCGTCGCAAAAGGCGGAGGATTGGCCGAAATCTTAGGACGCTTAAAAAGTAAGGTGCTCCCATGCTTCTTGCTGTCATAAAAATGGAGGATTTTTCAAAGGAAACATGGAGATCCAAATACCTGCTGCGGGGGGAGTATGAAACGAAAACAAAAGAACGACTCGAAGCGAATTGAGGACGGCGTTTCTACGAAATCCAATGTGAAGCAAAGAAAATTATCTTTTCCGAAGATTCAAAAAAAACCTTTTAAAACGCAGCTTTTCTGAAGACGAAGATACTTTTATCTCGTAAATATTGAAGTGGAATGCCTTCATTCTTAACAGAAAGGAGTTTTAGGGATGAAATTTGTCAAAGCTTCCAGCCTCCTAGGATACGGTGAAATTTTATTTCTGTTTTTATGCAATTTAAGAGGTTGTGTAGCAGTTATTTCTCGTAATAATAAATTCGGATTCGGCTCCACTTTCTCAGTTAATTTTCATACATTTCTCGAAAAATTAGTGTCTAAAAGTAGAATTTTTCGCAAAAATGTACTTAGTTTATTAAAGCAACATAATTAAATACGAAATTAATCCATTGGTAAAACAACAAGTTCTGCAGCTTTCATAGAAAAAACGCTCCGGACAGATGAATTCCGGCTAATGATGCCTTTCGGAGAATCGGGTCGAGTGAAATTAATTCCGAGGACAACTACTCTTTTGGAGAAAATTAACTTATATTAAATTTCTAATTACATTAAACTAAATTAAATTATTCCCTTATATTAAATTTATAATTCGCATGTTTTTTGAATTGTCCAAAATAGCCACGGTTACGAAATAACTTACAGGCATATATTTTTCCATAAACTTTGACTAGTCACCATTCTGGGGTGAGATTCATCCTTGAGGTACCATTTTAATACGTGTACGTATTTAGTATTGGTTAAAATCTGTGATTATGTAAAGTAAGAATAGAATAATAGACATACGTATTAACTTTAGAATATTACTTAATATTGAAACAATCTTAATTTTTTATATTATAATGTTATTCAATAACAGTGTCTGATTGTGCTGTAATGAGCGCGATTGCTATCTGGATCCTCATTCTTTAAACCACAAGCAATGAAGAGCTTTGTCAAGGAAATGAGGTGGCATTCTAATAATGACGAGGGCTAAGTAGTTTCTCTTAAATTCAGCCAGAGTACTTTGCGAGAAAACAAGGCCAAGTAATTCCATCACAAGTACCCTATGAATAGTATTTTCATAGCTTTCTCTGTGACCCAGATGAATGACATTATTCAGTATCACTCATACCTCAGTAGCTCTCGTACTATTATAGCGATGAAAAGGACTAAGAAAATCGACTAAAAATTTCATTCTTATATACCTCGTTGAATGTCATTATTTAACATCATTATTATAACAGCAATATGCGAGTCTGAGACAGAAACAAATGAAAGATACTTTTTCCTCTATCTTGCAATGAAGGACAGATAAAATACATTCCTCTCCTTAAGATAACATTACTCATAAGGAACCCTGAAAAAACTTGTATGATAATAAGGGATGTAAATTTAAGAACGAATTTAAGAACAAAGTTGTTAAACTTTTATTGAACTTTTAATTAAAAACGTGCTATATTGTTATAGCCAGGAGATATTTTATTGCAAAAATGTGTTTTTGTTACCTGAAAATGAACGTTTTGTAATAGTTTATTGTGTTGCTTGATGATAGATTTTCTGCAGCAAGAAAAAAGTTGAATTATTGCAATTAGGATTGTATATTTTACTGTGTGATTACTGTATGAAGCGTAGTATAAGATTAATTTAAAAATAGAAATAAGTTACCACCGGACTTTCAGTCCATCTGTAACGCATATAATAATAACAACAACAATAATAACATATCTTAATATATATTTATATATCTTATTACAGCTTAAAGTTACAATATAAAAAGTTTGAATTTAGTACATCAGCTATTACAGATGTCAACATAAGTACATGTTTTTAAAAAGGTACCATAACCCAATAGGGACCTACCAAACTTTACTGTGTGTTTTGGCGGGTCCCCAGTTGAATATATTATATAACTCTGTTTTACAGCGAACTTCATACTAAAAAAATAAGCTCAATTAACGTGTTCTTAATTAATAGAGATTATAAAATTAACACACTTTACACCTAGCTTAAAAGCGCAAATATTAGTAAATATTTTAACCCCAAGAATTACTGAATTACTGGAAACAAGCTAAACATTTTGATAGAAAGTCATTTGCATTCATCCTATATTTATAATATAAAATTATCAAATTATATATGAGGCATTTTACAGATGTAAAGGTACAATTTACATAATAATAAAGCAGCCGGCACTCTCCCTAAACCGTCATTGAAATTCCCATGCCTTGTCGTTAATTACAAGAACTCCTCTCATTGTCATTCTTAAACTTCCAACACCAAAATATAAGTACGTCTACATCCACATCGTCAAGGCACCGTAACGGCTTGTAGAGTGGGTGCGTAACTTGACGCAAAGAGTATTAAAACAGCAGGATGTGAATTTCAAGCCCAGTTTCTTCAACAATTGACTTCAAGCGGAGATGTTTCATCTCAAAGAGAGGGCCGAAAAGGAGGAATGTTAGATGAAAACAAGACGGGAAAAGATAAGAGAAAGAATGCCGGAAATGAGATATATTCCAGGAAGCGACTACGCTGAGAGGAGCCGTAAGATAATGAGGAGTGGGGTAATTGAGGAAATTAAAGATTTGAAATAACGAAGACGTGCTTAACGGCGTTTTTGAGTACGTGACGACGGAGGACTCATTCAGGAAGAATCGGCTGCGAGGTTAAATGATGTTTGGACGAGGTCCAAATGCGTAGGTTGAGAATCGCTGGTAATTAGACGTCTCTTGAAATGAACTGATTTCTTCGAATCGCTCCGTTGTTAAAGTGACACGATACAAATTTGCAGTCTTAATCCTCGTTTTAGATAGAGGCGATTTCAAGGGTCTCTCTTTCACGATGGATTTGATTATTGATGGACAGATGCATATTTTGAATTACCCGAGGCTTGGGTTTCATTAGCATAAATCTGAGTCAACAGCAGAGATCGGTTTTGATTATTTAGAAGTTAGCAGTCTCTTTTTTTCCATGATCTCTTGCAACTGTAACAGACATTTGTATCGTTTTCATTATCGAGCGTAAAATCCTGAAATTCATTTGAAAAAGGAATAAAAAGTGTGAAAAATAGCGACATGACTGGGACTCGAACCATCAGCCGCGGGACTTTATCCTGCAAAGTATTCAAACCTTTCCCTAATCCTTGTCATTTGAAATATATCATCATTGTCGCCTTTATTAACATGAATACTTCACGCAAAATTTGGCGGAACCTCGTATATAAAAATCTCTAAGAAAAGTGATGACGATATATTGTACACTGATTACAATTATACAGGTTAACCTCTGGACATTATATTGACATTACTATTCTTCAAAGTTTGTATTTAGTTCATTAAAGCGCTATAAATATTAAGTTGATCAGTAAAATTTATAATTAATTAATTATCAAAAATAACTTTTCATCATATCAGAGCCAGGGGAAAATACCAATTTTCATCTCGGAATTATCTGCATGTTTATAGAGTTCACAGAACTTTGTGACGTGCGTAATGAATTAATAATGTGACAAATAATGTATATGGGTACATACTCACTTCTCTTATTTTCACGGTACATTGACACTGGTTATGTATTATATGAAATAGAGTTATTCCACCAGGAAATCTATTTTTGCAGAGTTGGTCTCTCTCTTTCACACTCGCGCAGTCGCCATTCGTTGTATTTTCCTCCAAGATGTATGCACTTTGCGCGATATTGCAGTTAACCAAGGCAAACAATAAAGAGAAGCCAAAGATGGTGAATTATTTAAAACCTTAGGCTCTCTCGCAATGTTATAGGGGAAATAGCGGATGGAGTGCCTCCCGTATCTAGTGAATTAAAGCTAAAAGCTGTAATGAATAAAGATAGGTTAGAATCAAAGCGTATCTCGTTCACATAACCGAAACTATCACGAAGGTTTAATCATGAAATTTATTCCAAATAATTCAATTATAGAACTAGAGTTTATAGCTTCACGTTTCACTCAGCTTGTGACGAAATTATCTCTCTCATTAAATACTGCATCAAAACACAGGCCATTTCTAGTTCAGCAGACGTGTTTCCAGAAATAAATTGCAAGAATTACCTTGCCAGCAACGGGAGATGCGCATGCTTTCGGCCTGTTTTATTTTGTTTGATACTCGAGGAAGAAGCGCGTCCATAAGCTAGTAGCTGCCGGCAGCTTATGTTTTCATCCTGTATGCACTATTTCGAGGTGTTTATTTGGGGAAAAGTTTTTGTTTCGCTGAGTTACGTCCTGCAGCGTGTATCGCTGTATCGCGGAAGCGTTTACCGCAATAAATTCTACGAAAGATGCTAAACTAGGCTGCAGCCGTTGACTGGTTTTACATCTGATGGTAACGAATTCAGAGTAAGCGAAACACATATATATGCAGAATTGGAAGTTATTTTTCTTCTCCGTTGTAAGGAATTGAATAAAAATCGAAAACGGAAAGAAATAAATATATTATCTGTGATGAAATTGATGTGGTAAGGCGTAACTTTGTGGAAAGCCAAGGTACGAAATGAAGCACTCCATAAAAGTATTATGGAAATTACTAAGTGTGCTCATTTTCGTAGATTTTCTGTAATATCGTACGGGCCTCCGAATATCGCAAAAGAAACATTGTCACGAATTATCCGATGAAACATTTAGTCAAAAATACCTTTTGCCTTTCTCTACCCTCTATCTTTTCTCTTGAATTCTGCCCTCAACTATTTTCCTTAGCAATCCCTCTCCTCTCAATATTTGACCCACCCATTTCCTCTGTAGTCACTTATTTACTCCAATTAATAACCTCTCCTCCCCAACAATTTCTTGCACTTTCATGTTTGTTTATCTGTCAACCCAACTTACGTTTTCCATCCTACGCCACACTCACATCTCGTATCCCTCAAATCCTTTGTTAGGGTCCACGTTAATCATTAACAAAGCAAAGCACTCCAAACCAGCGATTTAATCTATTTTCCTAGCTTCCTTCTTCTAACCTCGTCTATTTAATAGCAATGCCCAAACAGGAGTATTGACCTTTTCCAATTCATACCCATCAACTCTGATTGCTAACTTAGCTTCCTATTCTTAATTCATCTCATAACTGCCGGCCTCCGTGGCGTAGTGGTTAGCGTGCAACGCCGGGGGTCCCGGGTTCAGATCCTGGTTAGGGCATGGTTGTTTGTGATCGTGACTTGTTAAAGGTTGTAAGAAAAAGAGAAGGTTGGAATACGGCGGGAATTCCAGAAATCGGTAATCCGGAGCTAACCGTTTGTCTCTGAGCGCGAGTTCCGCTTGCCGAAAGATGGTTTACGGAGTGTTTTTAAACCTCTAATTGTAAAAGGTTAATTGCAAGAGTGATCTCTTAAGACTAAAATTCACCTGGTAAAGTCGTCATCATTGTTGTTATAACTTGCTTTAAGTTAATAACTTTTATTCAAAACCATTGACTTATCATTGAGTGCATTTTAAGTATATGAAAGTCTCTTTCGGAATCGCATCCATACATAATCATATAGGTACTTTACTTTATAAAGGTAACTTGCAGTACACCTATATGCCACACTAGTTAGGAACCAATGCAGAAATTTAAAGTCAGAAAGGCTTAACTCTTTCTCTGTGAATAATTCGAAGAAAATTCTCACGGGTTGTCAGTCGAATAAGTTCTCGGGAAACCGACGTTTCGCCGCTTACTCGGTTTCCCGAAAGCTTACCCGGCTGACATCCCGTGAGAAGTTTCTTCAATGCTTTACATGTCTGTAAATCTCTCAAAGATGTTCGAATGTAAATGTATTTCGTCCCTGAAATGGATGTGGTCAGGACATGTGGCGAGAAGAAACGGCAACCAGCAGTTCTCAACTGGACACCAAGAGATGTGAAGAAACCAAGAAGACCAAAGGATCGATGGAACAGAGTACCTAGGGGTAACTTGGCAAAGACAAACTCAGAACAAAGAAAATTGGAAAACGATTGGGAAGGCCTTCATCCGACGACGATTGCAATGGCTGAAGATGATGATGAAGACGATATGTTTCATGTGAGAGATTCCATTGACCACAGCAGGATATCATACACAAGAACTTAAATAAGTGTTGAAGGGAATAATAACAATTCATTTATTTCGCAAAATACTAAGGGATACGAGATTGAAAAATTGAAACGTTTTACAATAAGTGAAATGTAGGAATTCCAGGAGGAATTCTTATGAGAATATTTAAAGTTGAGTAATGAGTTGAGAATAGAGGCAACGAGAACGAGTAAAGTAAACTTTTTAACGGGATTTTAGCTCATAGTTGCGGAAAATACGTCAGCCTGAATCCACCATGATGGATACGCTAAATCCGGTACAATTTGCTTTAGATTCACGCTCTGAAAATTTAGGCCAGTGGCTGACAGGTGATATTTAGTCGGCTCTTAAGTTTCCTAAGTAATTACCTGGCGTTCTCGTGATCTTGAGCTTGATGGAAGTTCTTAAAGAGTTAAAGAAGTTTGCCCTGCTGCATCACTCAGTAAGTAAATATTAATTGATGGTGTCATACCTACTCGAGAGAATTTACTGCTTAGGGTTTGTAAATTTTTAATTTTTTAACCTACATCAAGAAATGAAATGGATGTTTTCTCCAAAAAAATTGAAGGATTACAGATTGGACGATCATTTATTTCTTAATACAAATCTTTAGGTAAATCTAAGGTAAGGTAAACTTTATTTTATTTTCATTATTTTCAGATACAGATTGTTATTTTATCAATTCAGAGAAAGTAAATTCGATTGGTATCGTGCAACTCTGAATAATGGTCTGTTAAGAAATATATTTATTATTTCGTAATTTAGCATTAGAATACATTCTCATTGCCCCGATGCGTACCCTTTATACAGTCATATTTTCAGCAGGGATGATACGGTTCCATCTTCATTTTCACCTACAAGGCTACGAAAAACTCTGTAGAAATGATACCCTAGTGTGTTGAAATCGCTTAAAAATTATTTACCGGAAAAATAACAATACTTATCAAATAAATCTCGTTAACTTATCAGGTTTAATTGATAATATAATAGTTATAATATTTATAATGTATACTTTTTTTACAGCTTTACAATGGATGTTTCGGTTCACCGAAAATGTGAAGATATCATCATACATGACAGGCGTCAGTCATAATATGACTTTAATTCAGCTGAAACAGCCAAAAAATTAAGATAAGGAATCAGCCAGAAGGCAAGAAAGGTCAGGGAAGAATGGGAGAAATCCCTGTGTGAATAAAGGCAGTATAGCCTTGGGCAAGGAATTGTTGAAGCTGTTTCATGACCCTGAGAAAAGGTTTCAACGAACGTCAAGGCAAGGTCAACGTTGGCTGGCAATTTGTAAAGGACGAAATATTAAAGGAACTATTATAAACTTTGAATCGTAGCAAAATATATCATTTAATAACAATATAAAAAAGGATATAAGTTGAATATTTTTACGTTATTAATCCTACTTTAAATCATTATTCTATCTCATGTAAGCTAATTGAGGAAGAGTAAAACAGCATAAATATTGGGGTACAATTCAATTATGTAGCTAGGAGTACAGAGGGATTTTCCAATTGATAACTGCAATCACAATTAAAAATCTAATCTACAGTGTGGAAAATTTAGCAAGTGTATTCTTCTGCAATGGCTTTCCACAAAGACACGCCTGCTAATATCGATTTTATATCGATTTTGTTAATCTGAGATATTAATTTCATCTAACCAAACCAGGACATGAGGATTCCATTCCGTTCAAATAAAATCGGATTATCTGCTTGTTTTAGCATAAAATCAACTAGAAAAGGCACATATCTATATAAATATCTATATAAAATGAATTTACTATCTGGAAAAGAATGAGATGAAATTATCTGAATCTTGCCTATTATCAGTTTTAAAATCGGTTATTATCAACTAATCTTCTTACGTTACAAAGTACTTTACAAAGTAAGAGAAATCGATTAATAAGAATAGATTGCAGTCATATAGGGGTTTGCTGATAAATTTATTTCCAAGAATGAGAGTTCAACTGCTTTTAGGAATATGTGCAATATTGATTAAGGATTAAAAACTTTTTAGTTTTTCTCAGTACTTCTTATGGCTATGATAATACGGGAGCTCCTGATGTATGAAGGATGCCTAACTCACACAACTAATTGCAAACCAGGATATTCTGATTAGCCGGGACTCGAACCCGGGAGCTTGGGGTTGGAACGCTACCACGCTAACCACTCCGCCCCCGCGGCCGAAGAGAAACGATTAAATGATTCAAGATTATGCAAGACTCGCTATTGGAGATGATCACACCATTCGAATTCGCTAAATTAAAACTAGTTCTCCGAATTAATGATCATACGGTGCAAGTGCTGAAGCGGGACATCTTCATATTTCTTCACTGCAATGGCGGCAACGTCGTTAGAAGTCCTTAAAAAAGTTAAAGTTGGGTCTATCACGGCTCGTAATCTTCTCTCAACCCATCTCGCCGACGCAGTCACATCGTTAAATTGATCCCATAAAACCCTCTCCTCTTTGTACTTCCATTTTCATAAGGGCATGCCATCAAGTTTTACGGGATATCAAAATATTGACTCGCTCCGAGGGGATTCATCGCAGTCTTCCAAAACATTCGAGAAATGGGGTGAAATTTATTAGGGCTCCTTAATATCTCCCGGGATAATATTTTTATCTGGGATTTAATGAAATTTTAAGTGAAAAATCATAGGTCGAAAAATCATGTGGAGGAGCAATTTCGCTTAAAGAGATGAGTTTAAAAATATGCCGTATCGTTTGACTCGATTTAATCTCCATGGGTGACTCATTGTTGCTCTGATAATTTAAGGTCTTCATTCCAATTTTATTTTCGATCGACCGTTCAATTAAAAATTATGGGCAATTGAATTTCTTCGCTGACAAATGTAAACGCCGGTGTCCTCGAAACGCGGCTCAGTTCATCAATAGTGCCAGCGTTCAACTGGTTAACAATCAACGTCAAGTATTCGTTGAAGAGAGATATTTGTGTTTTCCTTCATTCTCGGAACTTGGAATGCAACGAATAAAATGACTACCTGATAGCTCTCTCGATGTGTCCTCTTTTATTCCTTCGAGGTTTCTTATATATAAATAAGCTTTCCGAAGAGATACTAATGGAGAAGACAATAAAATAAAGGCGAAGTAAACCTCCCAAAACCACCAAAAAATCCAAAAAATGACTCGTTCAGTTTATGTATTGTCATCATGGAGGGCAAAATGTATACTGAATCAAAATTAAGAGAGAATAAATTTGTAATTTCCACAATATATTTTTATTTTGTCGACCCGTCACCTTTTCATTTATTAAAAAAACACCGGATGATGGAGTTATAACCGAAACTTCTTCTCATAAAAAAATTGCAGTAATCACAGTCATTCTTCGCTTCTTTATAATGTCTTTTCACGAAGTTTGGTCTAATATGATAGATGGTATAGAGTAAAAACGTTTCATCAACATTAACTTTCGCTAATGAGAGACAAATAAAAACAAATTTTAAACGTTTAAATTTTAATCTTCCGCGACCTAGGTTTCAACTCGGAGCGTCATCATCAGGTTCATGACGTTGAGTATACTTGAATGATGTTGACAATGATTATATTATATTATTAGAATTTCCAAGCGTGTACTTTTTATTCTTTCTCTGGTAGTGAAAAAAGTGTTTATCATGTTTGTTGTAACTTTTTCCTAATATTTTATATTGGTGTGTCTTATGGTAATTTATTTTCGCATTTTTTGTTGCAGTTTTTCAATGGGTTGTCGCGTCATCAGTCCCTTTCTCCATGGGTGTTACCCCACAGCATGTGGGGTTTTCCTCGGACAACCTCACATTACGACTGATGCCTGCCATCCTGTTCGTCCCTTTTTATATACACCTTTACGGAATACTTTATGCAGACATGTGAACTTCGGTGAAAGAGAGCAAGGTTTTTTCGTTCGTTAGAGAGTTCGTGTGGGTTTTGATAAGATTTATCGACTCCCTTTGAAAAATTTTATGGCATTTAGGAAAAAGGATCTAATTAATGTTATACTTAAAAAAAAAGTTTTAAAAGATTTGTCAATGGTATTGTGTTTGGTGCGATATATTACTTACATTCGCTTTGTATATAGATCGTTTGATCGAATAAATCTGTGTTGGTGAAAGTTTAGTCTATACTGAAATTTAATTTTTGGGGAGTCACTCCCAGAGTTGGAGCGAGAGTCTAAAATTAAAAATTAGAGACACCTAGGTGACCCTGAAAGAGACAACCCCACGAATCAAATGAAGGACGCATTTTCCAAAACACTATACCAGGGATGGCTAACTATTTGTGAAAAGAGTGCCACATTCGATAATAATGAAGGATTACACGCCAATCTGGTACCCAACCAGATAAAGATGTCGATGTTATCTATTTTATTATACCAACGATGGTAATGAGATGTTGCAATTGACGTAAGTTATTGTAAATTACCTTTACTAACGAATAGAACCCTTATTTATTGCATGAAAAAGGATATTGCCATTTCCGCGTGCCAAAATATTTTCTCGCGCTCGCTACCCCTGCACTAAAGCAAAAGACAAATGGTAAAGGATGTCACCATAAGTGGTCCTGCTACCATAGCTTGACGAATGAAATATTCATCATTTGTCTTTTGGTACGGGATAGAGATAAATGTAACTTTTATATAGTTTTGTCTCAGTCTTGTTCAGGGCTGAGATGATATGAAAGCTACTGAGGAATGAGTCATGCTGAATAATAGCGTTAATTAAGGGTTCTCCTTATGCAATGTTACGATAAGTGTTACTCGTAGAGTCATTGTGCTTCACTAACGTGGACTTGTTCTATTTATAGTATTCTGGCTCAGTGAGGAAAGTAAGGGCAAGCTGCCTCACTCCTCACCTTGCTTAATAAGCCTCATTTCCCTCTCCTAGCTCTTCGTAGCTGATGGTAATGGGGATGAGGTCCTAGCTGGCCTTCGGGCTGAATACTTAACATACAGTCACCTTAAGCATACCAGAAATGGAAAATTTTGAAGTTTTCTGAAGAAAGTCAAATAGTTTTAAATGGGGAAGCGTGAGGTACCTTGCATTAAGAGATGACTGTCGGTACAACTCGAACCCATCTTTTTTTCATTTAATCAAAAAAAGGTGGGGAATCAGGGTATATTTGTAATGGCTTTAGAGATCACATTACCCCTTGGTTTCTGCGAGTGACATGGTGTATGCAGAGAGGTCAAGACTGAAGCGCATCCGTATACTGGCAGCGGTCATAAAGGGAATGAATTGATAAAAGTTCCATTATCCGGAACTCCATATCTGGCAGAGTAGGACATCATGAATTCGCAATAACGTCGACGACGCAAAACCCGATCAGAAATATTATACTACACCGATAGTGCAATCCGCATTTTCTAGAATTTTAGAAGATGTCCTATCCAATTGATATGGCAGTTCGGTTTAGAAATGAGCTAATGGAAGTCTAGAGGATAGCTACTCTGTGCAATTGGAATTTCAATCGCAATTTAATAAGCGCCTCGGTTAATCCCTTTAGGGTCCGCGCGCTCTTCGATTTTATTGTCCATCAATGAAACATCCTCCCATATTCTCTTGTCCTACCTCCATTTCTCATTCATCATCTATTTTCAGTATTATTTCTAAATGCAACCCTTAGATTTTGTTGCCTGTAGAGTATTCATCCTTGAGGTGGGCTTAAATCTCAAACCTGCTACCACTACCTAGCGAAAGCTAAAAGAGGAAAAGTGAAATAATGGAAATCACACGAATTTTTTTCTCAAGTAATAAAGCAGAGTATATATTCGTGATCATGTTGAAACCTTTGTTAAAGGAACTTTTCCGAAGTATTATCTTCAGATGACTACATAAATGCCAACTATTCTGTCACCAAATACTCATGAGTGGGAAAGAGGCATACTAGACAAGATGAGGAGTGAGGTTTAGCGTGTTTGCAAATTAGGAGTTACTTAAAGCGTTAGCCATGTATCCTTGGGACTATGGGACTTACTATCCAGCGATAAACACGAATTTCACGAAAAGAAACTCAGTCCTTTATTTCTGTATTTTAAAAATAGATCAAAGTTCCCATCTAGTTATCGCAGAGTATTATTATTGTTGTTACAATTTCTACTGCAAGCAGGTGCGTGATCTGGTCAGTGAGTACAATTGTGAAAAAATTGTTTAATTGAGTCATCAATTAAGATTTGAAACATCGAGTCAACGTAAATCGGTAACTCTTCCATAGTTTACATTAATAAAACATCAACATTTCCTCAGATATCCTACTTTTTCGTTTACTTTACCCTTACGGAAAATATTTCAACTGTTCAATTTTCAGCCATTTTCAGTCGTACTATCTTCAATAAAATTAAGCTCTTGATATTTTTTTCTCCTCCCTGCCGAAATGCATCAAGAAAGATTTAAATTAATTTAAAATTAAAAAGAAATAAATAAAATGAAAACTCGGAAGAATTCCGAAGTTTTCACTGACGTAACAGGACTGCGGACGAAAACAGTTCCGCGACAACAACAACAACGGGGAAGTGGGGCAAAAATCGCTCCTACGAGACTTCTAGTTACGTAACTCATCCACAAGATGGGAGCCACATTGGTTGATTTTCATCGCCTTAAGTAATTGAAAACGTCATTTACCCGTCCCGTGCTCAACCCCTCCCTAGATAGTCCTGCTTCTCCTCTGCTAACTTCAACTATGTCTATCTCTCCATTGTAATTCTACCCCACTCCACCACTTCTTTCTCCACGAGTGAACATCGAAGTCAGCCACCTCTCTCACTCTGATGGATCGAGTCAAAAAGACGATCGCCAGAGGTCATACTGTCGCGTGAATCCGACCTCGGCGAAGATACAATCGGTGACGGCCCACCCACGGCCGCCGCTATCTGTCCGCTGGCAGCTAGAGGTCAACAATGCACATTGATTCGAAAGCACGGAGCGTGGACGTTTAAACGGATTGGCAGGCGTTTGAACTGTGGGCGGTGGGGATGTTTGATGGCAGTTGAGGGAATATAAACATGCCGAGGACGAGGCAAAGAATGCGCGAAAGAAAATGAGGTTAGCTGTTTGCGGTATTTGGATAGGCGAACAGACCGAACCTATGAACGCTCGCGTTTCGTTTTTCAGTTGGATGGACGAATCGGTATTTCTTTACGTAAGCATACGTAGAGTTTCGGGGTATTTCGCCCAAGGCATGATTCATCCAAGTTACGTCCACCCATTTTCATACAAAGAGAGCTCGTTCAAGGTTTATATCCCAAGGATTTTTTACCGACGATTTGGTTAACCCAAGAAATTCCGCCGAATATATTTATTTGNTTTTGTTTTGCCCAACGGAATACTGCCTGAGATAACGTGTTTCAAAATTGCTAAAAATCGATGTCTAACTGTAGAAGGCTGCGGAGGGGGGTCAAACAAATGACTATATCTCAGAAAATATTTCATAGATGGATGTAAAACTTGGAAAATGTTCATAGAGGATATGAAGTTCAATTCAAGTTCAAAATTTCAATGAAATCGGTGATGGTCGAGCGGGAACCGTTGGTGCACTTGACATGGAATAGCTCCAACGTTAAATGCAAAATTAGTTCCGAAGTCAACACAGGAGAAAGCTCGAAATAGAAAAACGCAAGAATCTCAACTACTAGCAATTGAGGTGCGCACTTCGGAAACTAAACAATAGTCTACAAAAGAGGAAAACCTTGTACCTGGGAAATTTGGTTTTTTGTCAAATTTTTCCATCGCAAGAAGCCAATTTGTGCTGAAAGCCTTCCGCAGAAAACAACTTCTAACTTAGGTTCTTCACGAGTGTGTCCTTCTTGTTACTCCTATACTGTGTATTATTAATTTGCCATGCAATCATTGAGAGATTTCGTTCGAGGAAACGAAGTTGGTTATAAAATTTACATACGTAATATTTGTGTATTATGTATGTAATTTCACGCATCCTATTCATCTGGGTTTATGGTGAATGGATATATTCTTTCAAAATTTATTTCTGCTTAGAAGTTCTCCTTTTCTTAGTCAATAAAATTTGTGGATCCACCTACACTACTACCACCATATATGATCGAAAAATTTCTTAGTATTTTAACTTTAAATTAATAATGATCCCGATAAATTTGAAATTACATGTTATTTAAAATATATGAAAGTGGCACCTTTTCGCAAGCCCATCTTTTGCTCAGGGGGTTGAAAACAATCAATATAAACACTTAATTGATTTGAGAATAAAGTTTATATTATTATGAAATGAAAGATCTATTGTGGTGTTTATACTAGTGCCACAAAGTAACGTGTTTGCAAATTAGGAGTTACTTAAAAGCGTTAGCCGTGTATCCTTGGGACTATGGGACTTACTATCCAGCGATAAACACGAATTTCACGAAAAGAAACTCAGTCCTTTATTTCTGTATTTTAAAAATAGATCAAAGTTCCCATCTAGTTATCGCAGAGTATTATTATTGTTGTTACAATTTTTACTGCAAGCAGGTGCGTGATCTGGTCAGTGAGTACAATTGTGAAAAAATTGTTTAATTGAGTCATCAATTAAGATTTGAAACATCGAGTCAACGTAAATCGGTAACTCTTCCATAGTTTACATTAATAAAACATCAACATTTCCTCAGATATCCTACTTTTTCGTTTACTTTACCCTTACGGAAAATATTTCAACTGTTCAATTTTCAGCCATTTTCAGTCGTACTAGCTTCAATAAAATTAAGCTCTTGATATTTTTTTCTCCTCCCTGCCGAAATGCATCAAGAAAGATTTAAATTAATTTAAAATTAAAAAGAAATAAATAAAATGAAAACTCGGAAGAATTCCGAAGTTTTCACTAACGTAACAGGACTGCGGACGAAAACAGTTCCGCGACAACAACAACAACGGGGAAGTGGGGCAAAAATCGCTCCTACGAGACTTCTAGTTACGTAACTCATCCACAAGATGGGAGCCACATTGGTTGATTTTCATCGCCTTAAATAATTGAAAACGTCATTTACCCATCCCGTGCTCAACCCCTCCCTAGATAGTCCTGCTTCTCCTCTGCTAACTTCAACTATGTCTATCTCTCCATTGTAATTCTACCCCACTCCACCACTTCTTTCTCCACGAGTGAACATCGAAGTCAGCCACCTCTCTCACTCTGATGGATCGAGTCAAAAAGACGATCGCCAGAGGTCATACTGTCGCGTGAATCCGACCTCGGCGAAGATACAATCGGTGACGGCCCACCCACGGCCGCCGCTATCTGTCCGCTGGCAGCTAGAGGTCAACAATGCACATTGATTCGAAAGCACGGAGCGTGGACGTTTAAACGGATTGGCAGGCGTTTGAACTGTGGGCGGTGGGGATGTTTGATGGCAGTTGAGGGAATATAAACATGCCGAGGACGAGGCAAAGAATGCGCGAAAGAAAATGAGGTTAGCTGTTTGCGGTATTTGGATAGGCGAACAGACCGAACCTATGAACGCTCGCGTTTCGTTTTTCAGTTGGATGGACGAATCGGTATTTCTTTACGTATGCATACGTAGAGTTTCGGGGTATTTCGCCCAAGGCATGATTCATCCAAGTTACGTCCACCCATTTTCATACAAAGAGAGCTCGTTCAAGGTTTATATCCCAAGGATTTTTTACCGACGATTTGGTTAACCCAAGAAATTCCACCGAATATATTTATTTGCAAATGGTGTTTCAAAAAAATCGTAATAACCCTTTTTAAAATACTATTCGCAAAAAACCTAAAAGTTTGCGTATTTTCTTATTTAAATTTCAAAACTATCAAACAATGAATAACTTAATGTCTTCCGCAATGTCCCAGGTTGGTACGCCTGGTCATTGCGACAACAAAGTACGTAAATGCGAGCGAATTCACTTCCATAAATAACTTTCTTCTTTCATCACCCGTAGAGATGAACTTTTTTGCTGAAACGAATTATTCATGATGACTACACAACCCAACCCTAACGCTTTCTTAGTAGCGGAACCCCAACTCCTTTTTAGTAGCGGAATTTTAAAAGCGCTTCAACAGCTAAGATCATTTCACAGGTGAGCCCCCACTGGGAATCGAACCCAGAACCGCTTTCACCAAAGTCAAATGTGCTACCCACGTAGAACCTTCTTGCCATTTTTAATACCTTAATTCTTCTAGGTAAAATTTTTAAAAGTGCCTCGACAGCCTAGGTCATTTCACATGTACGGGCTCCTACCTGGAATTGACAAGGAAAGCTTTAACTGAAGGCGAACGCGGTACCCTCTTTGCTGTCCGGTGGTCATGGGTCATTCTCTTGGATGAACTGTCATTAAGCGAATCAAGATGATTGAAACAATATAATACCTGCTAAGTCAGAATCAATAGTAATAGAGAAATAGGTACGCAGTAAAATAAAGGCTGTGTACTCATCACCAAAGAAGTGTTTTACATTGGTTTGGACTAATAGAAAGGATAGATAAAAGCAAAATGTCTAAATGGTGCATTAGAAAAGTGTAAGTGGTGCTAAAGGAAGAAAAATACAGTAAAAGCCGGTTGGATGTAGGGAATGATATGGGGAGGACTTGCGTACTTGGAAAAATAAATGAGAATATATAAGATTTATTAAAGATTAAGAAGCGAAGGATATAACGATAGGAAATTTTAGAGAATAATTATGAAAAGAATTTTTGTAGAAAAATGACTTACTCGCCCTAAAAAGGAAGAGCATAAGTATATAAATATATTTAAAATGTTTCAAAAATGGCTACTTTTAAGTGGATACAAAAATTTTGAGGAAAGCCTAGAAGATTATTTTTTTGCAATACTGTTAGAAAACAATCTGTTGGGAGGAGTGATAAAGTCTGAATATGGTTAACCTTCAATCCTAAATTATCAGAAACACCCTTGAAAATATGCATTGAAATGTCTGTCTATGTAAGTACCCTGAGAGCCGCCTTTCGGCGTGTGGCAGGGGGTGCATGCACCATGACTCTATTTCCCTAATCGATTACTTTCGCGTATCGTTCGAGGAAAAAATTAGGTCTTGAATCGATTGGTTCTAGCATCTATTTCTCTAATCTTTCTCGCAGTATCGGAACGGCCTATGTAGCATGGTGAACGCGTTATATCGGCTACATCATCTCTGAACGTGCTTTCTCTAAATTAATTCTTTTTTGAAATCTTATAACTTCTAAGGATTCCCATTCTTAGGATTCTTGCGTCCTGAAGCATCTGGGTGACACACTGATTTATCGTAGCAATTAATCTTGTTTTTTTTCTAGCTATTCACATCGTTTTCTAAAGAGTATGCTAGTAAAATCTACCGATGTATGTGTATACCTTTGAAATATTGATCTTTCGGTCCTCATTTCAGCTGTTTTCTGCGCATTTTACAATTTATCTTTAATTCTAATTTCGGAAATACAGCACTTTACTATTGAAGTCTTTGATAGAAGTTGAATTGGATGGCGGTCTAAATACGGAATCGCTTAATACTACTAAACGAGGTTCCTAACTATTGGCAACTCCAGCAAATAGAGTTGTACGTGATTAAAATGTAAATCGTGAGTAGAATATGACCTTAACAAGGCGGTAAGACGCAGTTGTTCCCAAATACCTTTACGCGAATAATTGGATAAATTTCTGCGATGTTACGTCGTGCATGAAATTTTAATCTACAAAATTCAGCTCACATAAATCACCCATTAGTGTTAAAAGAGCAGAATTCCGGAAGGCTTAGAGAAACTACGCCTTTGAAGGAAAATTTCTAAGAAAATTTAGCAATTTTTTAATGTTCCGCAACCTTTGCGCCTGTCGGTGCAAGTGTAGTGGAGTAAATGAGCGGAAGAACTTCGACGCCATTAATCTTCCCAAATTTACCTAGGGGGAATTTAAACATTATTCGCCCAGAAGGAAGCACCTATTTACGTTTTAAATTGCAAGGTTATTTTAGGGAGAAAACGTCGTGGAATTCAAAAAAATTCGACCTTCGAAAATACATTTTTAAATGCAGAAATTTAGGATCAAAAGACGTCATTAAAACCTCCGAAATAGGATGTAAAATATTCTTTTAGATACTAGATCTATGAAAGACATGTTTTTTGGGTAAGTTAATTCAATTTATGGAAAAAACTGTTCGCGCTCCTCGTTTGTACCGTGGTGGTAGGTAAGAATATTCATGCAAGAACAAAATGACAAATTTAAAGGTTGATGGCAAGGAATGAAAGAGCGATTAAAAACTGGGTGATCTTGCTACCTTCTATACTAGAGTTAAAGCTATTTTAATTACTTAAATATTTTTAGGTTAGTCATGGAACTGCAGGTTAAAAAACACTCCGTAAGCCGAATGTTGGCAGATGGAGTAATAGTAGTAGTAGTATTGTTAAAAGTGCTTCGACAGCTTAGATCATTTCGCACGTGGGCCCCCACCGGGAATCGAACCCGGGACCACTTTCACCGAAGTCGAACGCGTTGCCCACTTGACTAACCGGGAGCCCTTGGCAGATGGAACTCGTGTTTGGGGCAAACGGAAGTTCCGGATTACCGGTTTCCATTAATTACCCTATGCGCATTTCGAAAACAATGTCTCCATTCTCAAGGGTTCCACAATGGAAAATGGAGAGGAGAGATGTATGGTAAGGTTTTTATTATTTATAAATGTGCGGGGAGGATAAGTGGGCGGTTTTTTTGTATGAGGTATGAAGGAAGTGAGGGTTATCATTAGGATTTGACATTATTAGGATGGTCAAGCAATGAGTATAGAGGTGAATACAGTAGAAGGCCCAAGTCGTTCTTCATTAGCCGACTTCGGTTTTGGTTAATGAAAATGCTTTCATAAGCATCTAGTTTGGAATTTTTCTGTATAGCCTTCTTTAAACATAAGTTGTGCAAATTAATTATGTAACTGAGCTGTGGTATGTGTCGTGCAACACTTGAGTTGTTAATCTGGTTGTTTCTGATATGGGTCAAGTGCTCTTTGAATCCTTAACCTTACCTTGGTCTTTAATTTTCGTTTACCGATTTCGATGTAAACTTTATCACAGTCTTGATATGAAATTTCATAGATTCCTGATTTAAGTACTGATGGAGTATTATTTTTTGGGTGGCAAAGGAGGTTGGATAGTCTGATGTAGTTGACGAATACTGGGGTTAGGTAAATTTTTGAGAAAATTTGTTTCTATTTTCGCTTGTACCCTAGGNCTACCTTCTATACTAGAGTTAAAGCTATTTTAATTACTTAAATATTTTTAGGTTAGTCATGGAACTGCAGGTTAAAAAACACTCCATAAGCCGTATGTTGGCAGATGGAGTAGTAGTATTGTTAAAAGTGCTTAGGTCATTTCGCATGTAGGCCCCCACCGGGAATCGTACCCGGGACCACTTTCACCGAAGTCGAATGCGTTGCCCACTTGGCTAACCGGGAGCCCTTGGCAGATGGAACTCGCGTTTGGTGGCAAACGGAAGTTCTGGACTACCAATTTCCACTAATTACCCTATGCGCATTTCGGAAACAATGTCTCCATTCTCAAGGGTTCCACAATGGAAAATGGAGAGGAGAGATGTATGGTCAGGCTTTTATTTTTTGTGAATGTGCGGGGAGGATAAGTGGGCGGGTTTTTTGGTATGAGGTCTGGAAGGAGTCTGAGGGTTCCTATTAGGGTGGTCAAGCAGTGAGTATAGAGGGGAATACACTAGCAGGCCCAAGTCGTTATTCATTAGCCGACTTCGATTTTGGTGAATGAAAATGCTTTCATAAGCATCTAGTTTGGAATTTTTCTGTATAGCCTTCTTTAAACATAAGTTGTGCAAATTAATTATGTAACTGAGCTGTGGTATGTGTCGTGGAACACTTGAGTTGTTAATCTGGTTGTTTCTGATATGGGTCAAGTGCTCTTTGAATCCTTAACCTTACCTTAACCTTACCTTGGTCTTTAATTTTCGTTTACCGATTTCGATGTAAACTTTATCACAGTCTTGATATGACATTTCATAGATTCCTGATTTAAGTACTGATGGAGTATTATTTTTTGGGTGGCAAAGGAGGTTGGATAGTCTGATGTAGTTGACGAATACTGGGGTTAGGTAAATTTTTGAGAAAATTTGTTTCTATTTTCGCTTGTACCCTAGGCGGAAAGGGTAATTTTATGAGATTATGTTTTCAGTTAAGGTTATGGTTGTGTGTTGTTTCTCGTTGAGTTTATGATTTCTCAGAATGTCGTTAAAAATGGATTTGTCGTATCTATTTTCTTGCGCGACATTTCTGGTGCGGGTTGACTCGTTCTTGAATTCTTTTATCGATAGTGAAATTTTTAGCAGTCTGTTAACATAGAACGTAAGGGGGTTAATTAATTTCATATGTGGTGGTTTGAGTCCCTAGGTGTATGTTTTCGACTATCACGTAAGAGGTGAGGTATACAGTGAAGTTTATAAATACGTCCCGGTTACTCTATACAGTCCCGTTTTTGAACAAGCCGTCCATTATTTACTTTTTTCCGTTCAGAACTCCTTGCCAATTATTTTATTTAGTTGAGATACTGAATTGAGGAATATAGTGAATTAATTCGGCAGAATCGATAGCTGCATCGATTCAACTTTATAGAATAGTTCTCACAGATAACATTTTACAACTTTTTCACACTGATGTTTAATTGACATTAAGACCATTACCTTTAATAAAAACCGTACTCTGAGAGGGGGAAATCATTTGCATTGGAAAAGGAGATACATCACGTTCTAGGCGTATTAAGCTCTTAAATTCTTGAGCCCATTAGTGAACAGCACCTTTCTCTCCAGTTAAAGTAAAATTTCCATTTAAATACGCCCAGATAAAATAATTTTCGTAGATTAACGTTCACATAACATCTACATCAAAGTTGTACGGAGTCCTGTTTTGCTAATGGGAAAAGTCCCAATTGCGACTAGCGGGAATATGGTATCATTTGAGTAAATCATCTCGTTTTTCATTAAAGTAAGCACTCCAGTAGAAATGCTCGCATGTACCAAAATATCTAGCACATCTAAAACAACTGTCATCATTGTCTCTTAAGCACGGTAACAATGACAGGATACACAAACTCAACCCGCATTATTCTATTTCGGGCGTGCAAGTACGGAGCGGCACGACCGCAAGTGAATTAAGCGTGAAATAATTTGGCGGAAACTCGATAACAAAAGATTGTTGCGAGGCCAATTCGTTTCCCCGTTTTCATACCGTTAACTACTCTCATGATCTTTGACGTCGACCTCGACTCTTGTTCATTTTCCGGAGAGATTAAGCATCTCCTCACAGTTTGGGGAGGAGGATTTGAGCGGACAGCCGATCCCATGAATTCGTGAAATGAGAGTTTATTCCCTGAGTATTGAACTCACCCGTTTTGAAAAATATCTACCCACCGAAAGCGCAGCCTGAAAATCGTGATTTATAGAGAGAATTTCTTTAAATTTTGACGCAAATCCTGATAGAACGGCGGGATGCTTTAATCGGTCGTTTTGAAGCTATAATTTTCAATGACTGCGGGATGAAAATGTGTATTTTCCTGCTGGAGATATGTTTGCAATTGCGAAAAAGATACGGATAAGAGCGTTCCTTCGTCACGACTTTAAGCTTTGGCTTTGAATCACACAGAGAGCATTCAAATTTATCTTCAATTAAAGTATCAGGCTCTTGATTAAAACCGACTATGTGTAAAAAGATTTATTTTCACCCAAAACTGGTTTTATATTCAAGAGAATTATTGGGAAATGTAAGAAAATTTTGCGAGTGAAATATGACAAATTCAGTATTTACTTTCATTAAAAAAGTAATCGTAGGCAATGATTTACTTTAAAATTTAAATTATAATTAGCAATAATGTGCGCACATATTACACAACTTTATCGCAATTTTGTGAAACGCATCCAATACTGGAAAACCGTGCTGGAATGACTTTTAACTTTCCGTTGAAAAATTCGAATGTTTCCAAAAAACATTATTCCATTGATAAATCAGCAATTAAATATTACTATTTAAAATTCCATATTAAATCATTCTTAAAATTGTAACCTAAAACTATAATTTCAAACCGTTATTTAAAATTAGTTAAAACCATTTTAAAATACAATTAAAAATTAATTTTAATAATAAAAGTACTACAGTATTATTATTTTTCCTTTTACTTATTTTCACCTTTGCCATCTTCTTTTTAATTTAAGTTATTGCTATCATGGTTTAACAGATTTTCCTGCTGGGTCTCCTTTTATTCCTAAGTGCAGACTTATTAAACCCGTATAATATTTCCTTCATTTATTACTTTCTCTTTTGTTTACCTCCTAAAAGCGCTTTTTTAAATCTTTCTATGATATAGGGTTAAATGTAAGAAGAGACTAACTAGCCTCAATCTCGCCCTGAAATAAAGTCGTTTTTTATAATTATTATTATTATGGCCAAGAAAGGGACTAAATTAAATGAAAGGTACATTAATCTCAATTTTGTTCCCAAAGACAAGAAAACCAAGGAAATGAAAAACATGCCATCCATTAAGGCATTGCAGCAGGAACAACGGATTACATACTTACCCCTAAAGACCTAATTAACAACGCAATTAAACCGAGGAAATAAAAGAACTGAGAGCGCAAATGAAGGATGAGAAGATAGATCGGAAAGAAAGGCGGGGAGCTTGTGAGTTAGGCGATGCGATTCTCGGTAAAAGATTCAATACATCTGCGACGTCATTCATTAAAAGGGAGGAGGCAATTACACGGGGCGATAAGGAATGCAAAGGAGGAATTATTCTCCGAAGAGGGCCTCAATTAAGCACAGCTGGAAGCACCGCGCCGGTGTTGGCATCTCCAGCGTAATGCTGTGACGTCAGAGCAGCGGCGTAGCGCCCGGGATCTCTTCAGGAATGCCCCTGAGTCATCGCCCCCTCTTGTGCATCCGGCCAGGGAGGAAGTGCACCGCGGCGCATTGTGGGAAATGCACTTCTCGTGACCTTTCTGCCGCGTGCTTCACCGCGCATGCGCGAATAGGTGAGGGATAGACGTCACCTAGTGTAACCTCATGCAATTTCTCACCTCGACACCTTTTGCCTCGCCTTGTGGACTCGCGTCACTCTTCTTCGAAGCTTTTTATTCTCTGGAGCATGCATCCCTCGCTGTTTCAACCTCTGTAATTTCCTCGTTATAAACTTAACGAATTCATTTTTCCAAATTTCTTATCTTCTAACTGATTCTTTATGCTGTCCTGAGAACAAATACTTTTGTCTCGTGTGTTAAGAGCTTTCGTGATTTAATCATCTATTTTTCAATGTACACCTTGATGAATGGGATGCCTTTCATTTGTCTTCTGGTACAAGATAGAGAAAAATGCATCTTTTATTTACTTTTGACTGCTTAGTTCATGACTGTGTTAATATGAAGGCTGCGGAGGTATGAGTGTTGCTAAATAATGGCATTGAATAAGGTATCTCCATTTTGGATGCTATGAAAAGCGTTACTTGTAGAGTCATTGTGCTTCGCATACGTGGACTCGCTCCTCTTATAGCATTCTGTCTCAGTTCAGAGGAAAGCAACGGCAAAATACCTCACTCCTCATTTTGCCGAGTCGCATCAGCCCCATCTCCGAAGGTTCTCTTAGCTGATGGTGTTGGGAATGAGGTTCAAATCAGCCTTCGGACTGAAGACTGTACAGACAGACACATGCACACATCTCTCTCTCCCCCTTATTTCTCAAACCTTTTGTAAGTCATTAACTTCCTCATTCTCTTTGTGGGTGATTCCTTGCAGAGGAAATATTTTTTTCTGTCTGCATAATATCGCAGTATTTTGCTCCACAAAACTAATCTTTCGTTCATTATTACCAACATCTTTGCCTCCTCGATATCTGCTCTTTTTTCACTATCACGTTCATGGCTGTGGTAATATGAAAGCTACCGGTGAATCAGTTTTGCTGAACTTTTACATTCTCTTGGTTATTCCTAATTGAATACGGCGAGATATTATTCATGGATTCATTTATTATTTCGTTCTTGTGTGGACTTATTCCGCAGATTAGATTCTGAAGTAATGAAGAAAGTGAGGTAGAACTACCTCATCCCTAATCTTGGCCACCAAACCTCACGTTATCTCCTAAGCGTTTTTTATTTATTTTTTTAATATTGAGAGTATGAGGATCCAACAAACCTACAGGCTGATGTCTTTGGAGACACGATTTCGGTGCTCAGTTATCTACAGTATTGGATTTTTGTGTATATTTTTGACAGTGTGTTAAATGGAAGAGTTATCTGTAATTCTTTCCTCTAAATGTTTGCCAATCTTCAATTCACGTCATAATCCTTCTAAAATAAATCGTGTGTATCACACAGACAACAAATAATATTATTGTAATAATAACAATGGTAGGATTAGGGGTAGGCTAAGTTCCCGTTGCCGCCCTTTAGATGCCGCCGCCCGGGTGCAATGCACCCCTTGCACCCATAGGCGCGGCTCTACGTTCAATCATAAAACTTGCACTTCCATACTAGAGAATGAAAAATAATTGCTACGATTTGACAGACCGGATCTTGTTGATCTTGCTCAATCAGGAATTCAGACTGCTGGCAAACTTCGGTGAGAGACTCAGCGATTCCTTATGAAACTTCTGTAAACATCCTTTCTTATACTTATTGATATTTTTAGGACAACTCCTCAGACAGAAATATTCACCATATCACTGATTTACGTCCACAAAACTCCATAAAAAAATAATAAGACACGCACAAATCATCGATAGGAGTGCATAAGTTCGCGGCAAGACTTATCTGCTTTTTGATTCCATATTTCTAATTTAATGGAAACGTCGCGGATGAATACATATTCATTTTTTCTTCCACTCTCAATTTCCCCATTCATTTTCTTTTCGAACTCAAAAGCATTCGTTTCCGTCGCATCTCACTTGTGTGCATTTTCAAGGTGCCTCCTTACGCCATTCCGCACCATTCCGCATTCAAACTTATCGTAACCGCGTGTATAAATTACGCAGAATTGTCGCATCAAGTCTCAGTGGGCGCATTCTTGTCCTTTTAGCGTTTGCTCTTCGGCCGTCCATATTTTAAAATCGTTGCCACTAAGTGCACCCCATAAATCGGGCACATTTCCTCGTTGTTCGGGAATCCGGAGTCACTTTTATCGCGGCCCATAAACGAAAATAAGGAACAAATATACAGCGATCCATCACAAACCATTAACATTTTTCGGGAGCGATATTCTCCGTCGCCGTCTCTAAAAAAACTCGCAGAAAGGGGAATAAAAATCCCGATAGGAGAGACCGATCTCTTCCCAAGACCCCTGTTTACATGTATCCCCGGAGATGGCGGAGTTCTCTCCCGATATGGCGCAAATACACCGATCGGCGGTATGGCTATATTTCAGCCGTGACGTATCTCCCCTGGTTTGCGTGAGATGCATTTATCTGTTTCCGTATTTTTTCTTCTCCCCTTCGTCTTGGCGATTCTCCGGAGCAATCTCGGGACATTGCTTCTCCTCGGCCGCGTCACTGTCGCACTGAAACGTGGAACGATAGAGAGAGTCCAAAGACAAATGTCTTCTTCCGGGGCAGCGGCCGGCGCCATAATTCTGACCCAAGGTATCGGAGAGGATAACGCCTTCGTCGCGATGCTCCGCCAACTTGTGCGAGCGTCGCCCGAAGGTGTTTTCTTGGAGGAGAAAGATTGGAGAGTTCAAAGAGAGGTGATGGTGAAGGAAGGCGGAAGTTCTCCCACGCCGAATCGTGAATTATCCTACATTTTACAGCATGGTTGGAGGTCTAGATAATGGAATCAGGAAATGTATGGTAAAATTATTGGTAAGGAATGTAATGCTGTATGGGCGTGAAACACGGAGCTAAAGAAAAAGAGGATATCGAAATATTAGAGATTTTAAGGGTACCTATGGCAAAGAAAGCATATGAAAGAAATAGAGATGTAAATTAGGAATTAAGGATTTCTTTCTGATATGAAACGTTTTATGTATGAGAACGTATGGGGAATTTAAAGATCAGCGATGGAAAAATCGAGTTGGTTGTAACGACAAGGATGATTTTGCGGTGAACAAATGGGACCTTCTGCGAAGCAAATACTGTTTAGCAGAACCTAGTTGCATCAGTATTATTATTTATATCAGTAGAGCTCTTGTATAAAAATGAGTTATTAAATGTTAAATTTGTGTAAGTAATCCTACACCCCAAAAAAATCTGGAATTTTAAATTCTTTTGAATTTTGAATTCGTACGTATAATAAGTGACTCATATGTAGGTAAATGCTACTGCTATGAAATGGTTTATCCTGGAGGAGATAGTTAACAATTTGGAACTCTTCATAATATATTTTGCAAAATCCTCTACCAAAATTCATATGGGCTGACTTTAGTGCAATATATTTCGTTACTAGTAAAGCTCGTTGTTTGCATGTACTTATCTATTGTATATCATTGGTGATTTTTGTTTCTTTAATGTATGTAATTGAATTTAAAGATACTTTTGCGTAAACAATGCTCATTGAATTAATTACAATCTTGTAATCGTGGCGAAAGAATCTTATTAGTATTATATCATTATTAAAGATGAAATTATTATTGCTAAAATATTTAGTCTAATTAGAGTAGCTTTTATCCAACATTGACAGTGAATTTTCTGTTTCTCGTAAATTCAGAACGGCAACATATCACGACAGATTTTAATGGCCTGAGCCATCCATCCAAACCCAATGGATTGAATATCTAAAAACGAGGAAATAATATTTTCAAAATTACATGTTTTTAGCAATCTTGCAACGCACCATCTCTTATAGTACTTCAAATTAAAAACTGCTACTTTCCCTTCTCGATTTCCTAAAGAGCGGTTTGATGCGCACCAAAGAGTCTCTCATTAGGAAGAATTGCCATTGAGATGGGACAGCGAATCGAGGCCACTCATATTCGAAAATTAGGATTCCCTTCGTGATAAGGAGGCATTTGGCGGAGGTTACATCCACAGAATTGGTGCTCCGGCCTTCGGAGGTCACGAGCGCCTAACGGATCAATTTCTCTTCTATCACAGCAGTTCTCTTTCCTTTTTCTTCCTAATCTTACCTTTCCTTCACAGCAAAAAGTTGGGATGCAATCCTAAATGCAATAGACGAATAACTATATTTTCAGAGCTTTTCATAACCCAAACCTGAACTGAGTTCTGCTATTTCCAACTCTCAAACTCGGTATTATGAAGAGGTTATCATTGTCATGAAAACAAAATATAAGCACAGAGAAATTGATAATGCTGCGTAATACATTTATATCTTACCACAATTTGCCAAAAATCGCTCCTGACCTACTCATTTGGATACTTCCTCCTATCTAGGATACCGTAAAGGATATGGAATATTTTAAATGAACCACAAATCTGATGCACTTTTTCTGCAATACCATCATTCTCAAAATCGGTTTTGAGGGTTATTTATTGATTTCAGGTGGTTTTTATTACTCGTCCACATAGTTACTCAAGGAAGGTATCTGCAGAAAATTAAATCAATCGTTAATTCATTAGGGATTAATGGATTTCTACTTTATTTGGGTAACCTCGTTTGGTTTCATAGGCTTATCTGTATCATAATAGCGTACGCATTTCAGAATACTACGAAAGAGTAAACAATATTTGAACTTATATTATATTATAGAAACGTATTTGATTCCACTTGCTACATTGTGTACTTGCGATTGTATGACCTGCAAACTATTCGAACTACGCGGCAACTTCAACGATTCAGATGAATGTTTCGTTATTCATGTAATGCAATTTACTCAATTACTGTCCATAACAAATATGACTGAGAAGAGGAAGGAATAACTAACTAAAGAACATTAATATAATTTTGGATGTCAATAAGATTTATAGATGATTTGCATTTACTTGGCTGACACTCAAAAGCCTACTGCGCATGTGGGCCTAGTCCATTTAAAAATAGGGGAGGTAGTGCTAACAGAGAGGGGAGCCATGCGCGGCCAGCATTCATCCCCTCAAATATTCCCCTTCTTCACTTATTTCCCCTCTCGCGAGATGCCATCGGCCAATTCACAGCGAATGAGCTTTATATATATAATTTCGAGTAAAATTCTATGGAAATCCACATTATTGGCAATTTGTTACCGTCAGCATGGTGACATTTGTAGAGTGTTTCTGTTGAATTCCGTAATGTTTGAGCTAGTCATATATGGTATTTTTGCAACAGAGGATTCTGGTCCACGCTGGACATATTCGTGATATGTTGGAGAGAAAGCGAATAAAAACAAGTACCGATTGAAAGGTATGCGGAACGTGGAGAACTCTTTTACAAAGGGAAAGAGGAGGCGTAATGTGTCGGTTTCCTGTTTCCTACTCGCGGAACACAACCCTTAAGTCGCGCGTCGAAGAGGTCTCATTTAGTACTCAAAGCCCTTTCGTCGAAACGGCGGAGAAGAGAAAAAAGAAGAAACGGCCACCGCAGAAAATCGCGAGAGGACTGAAATCCTTAAATACATAAAGCAGTTGCTCTATAACGACCGAAGTTCGAAAGGCGGGAAAAAATAATTATCCATTCCGAAAAATCCTGCTGCTTAAAAACCCACAAAGGAAAATAAAAGGGCGCGAGACGGAAATACCGCGTACAAAACAGATCTCCTTTGATGGCAACAGAGTCCTGTGTTGGAAAAAATACGGCGTAGAGTAGCGAAATCACCTCACTGGATGTTTCGGTCACCCTCATGGTTCGGGGCAGCAAAATGAATACCTCGAATGGCTATCGCACTTTTCGAATCTAAAAAACACACCAATAGATACGTGGAAAAGCGGTATGAAATATTGGCGCCTTTTCCCTCGAAGCATTTTTATCCAAGCACGGGATAGTTAGGATTCTTTTTGACGTGAGCGATGTTGGATGATTTCCGCACCGGATGTTTTACAAATGGCATCCGCTGCACAAATGAAATACCCCTTTCAGAATGTTAAGACTCCCTGGAAATGCTATCATAAGCTTAGAATACTTTTTCTCCGAACGGCGCTGTGTTTTGTTGGCACGTAAACCAGAAACAATGGATGCACTCGACGGGCTCTGGAAGTATCGAAATTTCAATCATATCCTCTTTGGGTCAATTCCTTCAACGTTAATAAACTTTTTGCAAGATTTTTATGGGCCATTCTCCATATTTATTACAGTAATGAATTGCGGTTTCATTTGCTCCTTGCGGAATCATTTCCAAAGTTTTCTATCGCGGTGGATGGATGTGATTTTTTAAGAATTGTATAAGGGCAAACAAGTTCCCCACACCTACTCTTCGTCATTATAAGAGATTTCAGGAAAAGGATATAAAATACGATAAAAAGTAAGAGTTACGAAAATTCTTTCAGATGCAGAAGAATTTGGGAATCTTTGAAAGAATGGAGATTAGAAGCAAGGCTGCGATTGCTTGATAAAGTCAGAGGAAGAAGATTCACGTAAGACGTACTCGGTATTATGCGACCCCCTTGCTACTTCGGCCAATCCGACAATGAGCGTAAAGTAAGAGATATAGATTCGAGGACAAGTCGTTTCATGGACTCATTTTTTTCTGCGAACGGGACGCGACGACAATAAGACTAGCTCGAAAGAGCTAACTAAGACTAAGAGCTAACTCGAACGCTATGTGTTTACACCCCCAGCCACATAACGAAAGGCAGCTTGCAGGGTATTTATGTATTTGTAATAAAGGTAATAATATCGAATATTTATTCTAGTGAGCTGAAAAGATGACGTTAACTAACATATTTTTGGATAAGAAATAACAATAACCTTACCGGTCTTTTTAAACCCAAACTTTTGCGCTTTAATTCCATTGAAATCATAAATACCGTAAGAGGCAAAAACTTTTATTTCTGGAGCCTCATATCAGCGAAATACTTTAATTTTAGATGGGAAAAAATTCTCCCATTAAAATATATTTGATTTTTACACACCTTCACCGCAACTCAATCGATTTCGGTTCAGCTGCAAATATCGGTATATGGTAGAGTTCACGAGACGGAGTTACGGTTATGGGGGATCCCGCTCTTATAGGCAACCCGCCCGTTCGCGTTTGGAGCCTCTCCGATCAGCATTCCAAAAGGAAGAACATTTCAATGCGACCGAGCTAAAGAATGTCCGCGATAACATCGATGCAATGCATTTTCCCATATCCAACGGTGAAAAGAATCAGTTGGCTAGAGAATTGTTCGACCTCTTTGCAAAAATGCTTGGATTTTAAAGATATATGAACATTCCAATCATACGTAGCTCTTAAAATTTCACCTTGGGTTGGTAACTTATTCATGATATTTTTAAGGGATGAGTTTCTGCTGTAAAAAATAAAAATGAGGAGCAAAATGAGAATTCTTTTCACAGTTTCTATAGTGAATGGGCTGAAACTGAACTTTTCCTGTAGGGTTTTATTTTTTCACTTAAATTCAGACTTAAGTTCTTTCAATCCCACATAATATTTCATTTCCTTTATTGATTTTTCTTTATTTTATCTCCCAAAAGCTATCTCTTCCTTTACATATTCAATTACAAAGGGTTAAATGTAAGAAGGGAAGAGAAAGTCTCAATCTCGTCCTTCAATTAAGACGTTTTATGATTATTAATATTATTATTAACTAGGATTGTGCGAAATATTGAGATTGTGTAGGAAATTATTTTTTACGATGTATTTTCTCTCCACTAAAAATAATTAGTAAGGAAAAATTTGCAGATATATGCAGTTCCATTATGAAAAAGGATGTTTTAACAGAAGTTTTTAAAATGAATCTATATCTTAATCCTACAACGCATTCAGTCATTTACGCAATTGATTATTTAGTATCATCAAAAAATCACCATTCATTAATGAATGAATAAAGGTATACTGCGGATGTATTAGTAACAAAAAGATCGAATTCAGAATGCTTATCGAAAATAAACGTTTTTAATTATTCATGAAATAGCATGCTATTGACAAGCAATGCATTTACTAGGTATTGACTAAATTATGAAAACTGATCTCATCCTTGATAACCTGACTGTTTGTATCACAAATTGTTATTTCAGGCGATTCATTTTTCTTCAAATTGAACAATAAAATTATTTACCTGTTCATTATTTAATTTAAGAAACGATTAGTGGTTGTAGAGGGTGGTAGAAATCGATTTTTTGTTGTTGAGTAAAATCCAAATTGCAATGCCAGGAAGTTGTCCTTCATAACCAAAAATCCATATCTACTTAATAGAATTTCTTTAAATTCGTTTTGTGGCTGTGCATTTATCACAGTTAAAGTATTCAGTTGATAGTCCTCTTAACATTTCACTGAATCATAAATTAAAGAGCATTACATTCAACATTATTTAAATTTAAAAGTTAGCATATTATAGTTCGCTTTTGCAATTATTATATTTTCTTACTAATAAGACAATTTTTAACCAGCATTAACGATTTCTATGTGATTTTGGAAAAACACAGATATAGAGATTATTTTACAGAAATTAACTCAAAACGAGAAAATTGGATTTTTAAACCTTGAACAGTTCCCTTTGTTAAAAGCAAATTACGTATTTACATGAACACGGATGAAAGTAAATAGCAAGTAATTAAGTTATGGGATTTGAAACGTTGAAATCCATTATTTATAACTTTAAAATTTTGCATGACTTTACACATTTTTGAAAATCAATCACTCTGCTGTCAGCTAAATTTCCCTTTAAATATAAATCCCAGCTTTATTCAACAGCTTGCATTACACCGCAAATTTCGGATGGCTTAATTTATTTTTCTTCAATTTCCATAATCAAATCTCATTTTAGATTTTGTAAAGAAATTAGAGCTACGGCATTCGGGGAAAATTTTAATTTAAAATATCGAAAGACCGCGAGGCAATCACCGTGTTAGTCATCAATGAAACTGAATTCGATCGAACATAGCGCGGTGATGTTAGTTTCTCAAATCGCGCATGAATTAGAAGTCAAGAATTCAATCGCAATGAGTAATTTTGTGAATAATCGCTGCGAGAACGGCGGAGGTATTTCCGGGAAGAAAGAACCGATGTCTCTTTTGGGGCCTTAAGTAATTCAAGAGAGCGGCTATGTTATCCTCCTCTCGCGTGCTCCGGCTCTCTCAACTGAATGTCATGAGGTAGATTCGGCGGAGTTCCTCTTTACCCCGCTAACGAGGTTTGCTTAATGCGTTCCAGGAACATCTAGGTCAATGTCAGGCTGCAATGAAAAGAGACGAGGGAGCGTATCATGGTCGCCGCTTTTATGATCGCCGTCGTATGCGAAAAAGGCTCGCCCCGGGAAAAAAAGCTACTTTGAGGTTTTTCGACGAACTCGCTGTGCGCAACTCCACCTGTGAAACTGAATTATTCTCTCATAGAATTCTCATGAAATGACGAAGGATTTCCTCCGATGCTTGGAGTTCGCTCTTTGCATAGACATGTGAATTAATAGCGTCGCCGGCACTTAAAACCCGAGTGGGAGAACCACTTGCTCTTCGGTAAAATCACTAGGCTACAACTGGGAAAAGATTGGAAACATTTCTGGAAAAAGTTTTAGGTACGATAACAATGTTGGTACATGAGTCCCAAAAGATACATACATTCAGCTCCCGTACCAGCGTATGTGGTCTGTCTCTAAAGTGAAGCCCAGAGGCCAGTTCGGAATTCCTTCATCGTTAACTAGAATAGGTTAGAAACGTCTTTATTAGGGGCGAGATTGGGACTATGAAGTACCCTCTTAATTCTAACACATGTAATTTTAACATAAGAAAGGACAGAGCAGTAAAAAAAGAAGGAAGAAATGTGAGGATAAAAAACCTAAAACGAGTTCCAGTTCTCAGTATCACAGATACTCCAGTAGCTTTCATAGTCATGAAAAAGATCGAGAAAAAAAAAATTAAAAAAGAGAAATTTTCCCCTATCTTTTATCAAGAGGAAAATTAATAGTACTTTATTTATGAAGCTATTTTAGAGTTTCGTAATTAGCTCCAAAAAGCCGTAGTTTAGAGAGAATTCAACGATTAGGAGATTTCAACCACCGGGAGCTGGGGTTCTCCTTGACTGCGCTTTGTAAAGTTCTTATTCTCAACACGTACTTCGTTGACTACGTAACCATCATCAGGGAATGAGGGGTACACCTTGCAAAGCGCATTCAAGGAGAACCCTAACCGCGATTGGTTAGAATTTCCTAACAGTTTGTTTGCTTATATAACTCAAATGTATTAACACAGACGTGTTCCTATTCCTTATACACATCAACCTATGGTAGCAAGAACAACCAAGGGGAATCTGGACCTGAAATTAATTTTTAGATTACAATATAAAATTTTTTTGACCCTTTTCAATCACTGTATAGATTTTTATGGAGTATCTTGCTGTATATGATAAGAAAAAAGTACTATAGAGCATCATACCACTACTGTGAACGTAATGAAAAAGTTACTACATCGCGAAATAATAATTGTGCAGCACATCATTATTTTACAGAGTATAAATCGGTTCCTTTTGAATCCAATGGGAATCGTTTACTAACTTTTTTGCTCGAATATAAACTCATAAATTAATATACTCGCTATAAATTAGTATTGTTGAAGATGAAAAATGAAAATGAAAGGTTTAAAAAGCTTTGACGATAAAAAAGTATGGAGAAAAGTTGCCCCAATGGAATTTTCACTAATATAGCCCCAAAAAATATTTTGAGGCGCGAGGGAGTAGGTTTTGCGTCAAAGCTTACAAATTATAAACTCTGGAGGAAGAATTAATTGAACTTCTAATGGTGCAATCTGAGCTTTCAATACTCGGAAAAGCATTTAATTTGTATAATGATGTAATATTTATCGTTTATTTGTTAGTAGGCTGGGATTTGGTCCTCTTGCCAGGTGGTAACGCTGGAGAGAAGTATAACATAAAGATTAATTTTGATATAAATTGCCTGTCATTCGTCCGAAGACTTACTAAGGGTTAAATGTAAGAAGGGAAGAGAAAGTCTCAATCTCGTCCTTCAATTAAGACGTTTTATGATTATTAATATTATTATTAACTAGGATTGTGCGAAATATTGAGATTGTGTAGGAAATTATTTTTTACGATGTATTTTCTCTCCACTAAAAATAATTAGTAAGGAAAAATTTGCAGATATATGCAGTTCCATTATGAAAAAGGATGTTTTAACAGAAGTTTTTAAAATGAATCTATATCTTAATCCTACAACGCATTCAGTCATGTACGCAATTGATTATTTAGTATCATCAAAAAATCACCATTCATTAATGAATGAATAAAGGTATACTGCGGATGTATTAGTAACAAAAAGATCGAATTCAGAATGCTTATCGAAAATAAACGTTTTTAATTATTCATGAAATAGCATGCTATTGACAAGCAATGCATTTACTAGGTATTGACTAAATTATGAAAACTGATCTCATCCTTGATAACCTGACTGTTTGTATCACAAATTGTTATTTCAGGCGATTCATTTTTCTTCAAATTGAACAATAAAATTATTTACCTGTTCATTATTTAATTTAAGAAACGATTAGTGGTTGTAGAGGGTGGTAGAAATCGATTTTTTGTTGTTGAGTAAAATCCAAATTGCAATGCCAGGAAGTTGTCCTTCATAACCAAAAATCCATATCTACTTAATAGAATTTCTTTAAATTCGTTTTGTGGCTGTGCATTTATCACAGTTAAAGTATTCAGTTGATAGTCCTCTTAACATTTCACTGAATCATAAATTAAAGAGCATTACATTCAACATTATTTAAATTTAAAAGTTAGCATATTATAGTTCGCTTTTGCAATTATTATATTTTCTTACTAATAAGACAATTTTTAACCAGCATTAACGATTTCTATGTGATTTTGGAAAAACACAGATATAGAGATTATTTTACAGAAATTAACTCAAAACGAGAAANTCCTCGTTAAACGGGGTGAAAACGAAACTTACCTAGAACTAAGACATGAAGGTTATTTCCACATAAGGTTAAATTCAACGACCAGTTTCGGCAAAAATGAGTCGTAATTATGGTAGAGATTTAGACTTATTAGTCATATCTCACAGATAACCCTTTATCATTGAAAATTTATAAGAAATAAAAATCTGTATATTTACCTGATGATGGGATTTTAACCGAAAACGAAACTTACCTAGAACTAAGACATGAAGGTTATTTCCACATAAGGTTAAATTCAACGACCAGTTTCGACAAAAATGAGTCGTAATTATGGTAGAGATTTAGACTTATTAGTCATATCTCACAGATAACCCTTTATCATTGAAGATTTATAAGAAATAAAAATCTGTATATTTACCTGATGATGGGATTTTAACCGAAACTGGGCGCTGAAGTTTGTCTTATGTGAAAATTAACAAGCGTTTTTCTTTTAGCTCATTATGTCTTTCCCCGTAATCCGGCTAGTGATGGTAAAGATTTACCTTTTTCAAATAAAGTCAAGAATCTATATAGCTCGCTTCTAGCGAGATGTTACGTAATACCTTTCTATATCTCTGTTACAAAAGTCTTCGTTTAAAAATAATACGGGAAAATGCGAAAAACCGATGTATTCATGAGTCTCATTCGGAAAAGCGTCATTTTCTTTAAAAAATATAGTTTTGGGCGATGTCTATGTTTACTAAGTCTCATACTACATCCCATTTGTCACTTATTTTTCCTTCGAACAGTTAAACATTGCGAAAAAAAGAGAAACGGAGTTTTGGATGGCTTTCCTGACATTTCGTTTACATCCTTCCGTAAAGAAATTTTAGAACATTGCACATCTGAGGCCCAGTATTTTAGATTTTGCTGTACTGTTGAATTTTTTTCCGAAAGATCAATTTGTAGCTACGTTGAAAGTTGTAAGCCACAAAAATCGGAGTCGTTACATAGATAATTTCGACTGAAAATAATGTCTGTAAATCAATTAAACTGCAACGGAATCCAACCGAAATTTCTGCAGATGTATCAGGGGTTGATTGACCAAGAACTGGGACGCCATATCATAATCCATCAATGTGACTTTCTTGAATTGGATAGTTTAATATATATGACAGAGGAGATACTTTGTTTCCTCCGTATCAAAAGGTGTTGGAGAGTGGAATCTATTGATAAACCGCAAATGGAGTGCTTTGGCAAACAGGATAGATTGAAGATAGAGGGGGAGCACCTGGAAAAGTTTACTCTGCAATATGTGAATAAGGCCAGTGTGCCCGAGACTGCCTGTGTATCCGATTGTCTCCTACTCCTGGCTTGCCACACTGAGATAACAAAAGCTATTTATAGAAAATGTCTCTTAAATCTAAACCTACTGCTTCAAACGGGCAGGTGTTGCAGAGAAAAAGTTCTGTATTACGAAACAAAGCCTACTTATACCTACACATTCCTTCCCTATTTACTTTGTTTACATAAAAATTTATTATTTCATGGCGAGAGTTGCTCAAAGATAACGGATACCTAATTCTATAATGTCTAAGTCTATAATGATAGTATTTAATCCTATAAAATTCTTACACACAAAATATTTATGTGATAAATTTTGTGTATAAGAGTATGACATACTATCAAACAAAACGGATTTGCAGCTGAGAAAATCTAGTCGGTAAAATATTTGTTTTGAAACAATTGCTCAAAGGATTGATTACACCCCTCTCTTTCGACCACTCTTCAATTCTGCCTCTCGAATTCGTATATTTTCAACTACAAAAAATCGAAGAATTCTGTTGCAAAGGCACTAGGATTATTTACTTTAGATAAAGAAAGGCATAGATATAGCAAGCAGAATGGTCTGAAAGAGGAGGGAATTCAACCAGAGAAAATAAGCTGGTCACTGCAAATAGCGTAAGCTCGGATAAAATGAAATTTAATTCATCTAACGCGTGTATGACGTTTCCTATTCTATTGCTTTGAAATATATATTGTAACGGGAGAGAATATACGAAGCGAAGGGGATCAATGCCACTGAAACTATTTTGTTAGTAGGCTGGGATTTGGTCCTCTTGCCAGGTGGTAACGCTGGAGAGAAGTATAACATAAAGATTAATTTTGATATAAATTGCCTGTCATTCGTCCGAAGACGGGAGGGAAACTCCTCCAAAATCCTTCCATAAGTAATACTACACTTGAATGATACATAATTGGGAGGACTGACTTAGAACAAGATTTTCCGAATATAATCAAGTAAGGAAGTACTGTAGTGAAAACAGGACAGATTACGGAGAAGTAAAATATTAATTATTTCTCTTTAACCTTATGGCGGGGTGCGTTTTTGTGGCCGGGTTTTTTAGAGTTCTATCTTTGACCTATAATTCTTTCATTTGTTAATTTCTTAAAAGTCTCCGCAAACATTCACATCTATTTCTTAACCGGAAGATTCCGGTTAGCCGAGACTCGAAAGCGGAACTTTGAAGTTGAAATGAAAGGGTTCTACTCCGACTCCGATATCGTCAAATATTTATTGAAAATTCGAACGAATTATTTATATTTTACATAACATATATTCAACGTAAGATTTTAAGCTTGTTAGTGAAAGCTATCAAATATTGACGTTTCCGTTCTAATACAATATTCTTCTCAAGATTTTTCCTTTTAGGTCTTTCTTGTAAGTGAAACACCAACCACCAACCAACCAACCAAAAGATAGTTAATGGAGGAAATATTTAGTTTAAGTTGGACCGAACTTGACTTTAGCTAACTTTGCTAGGAATAGCTTTCCCAATAAAACAGAACTCACTCTACCGACATCTCAACTTTTTCTTAGAAGAACTGCCGGACTTCAACTGCTTTCAGCCGAATTCGGGTTTAACATGGAAGTCCATTTCCAATCGAATTTGAGGTAATAGGTTTTCGTCACATTGCTTCCTTTCGTAGATGATAAAAAGGGCTGCGACACAGGCTTCCTCTTCGCAGAAATGACGCCAATGTCCTTTGACACTAGACACAGAGTGTCGGGTGATGCAGCGGAATTCGGCTGGAATTGAAGAGGCAGACTGGGAGAACTGTGACGGAGGATAAATAGCGGTAGAATGTACCAAGGTAAGAGAAATGGAGTAGAAATGCTGAAAATTATCCTCGCTAATGAACGTGTGATTAGCCAAATATTAAAGAAAAATATTAAAAAAAAATTAATTGGGTTGCAATAGTTGACGTCCTCAAAATTGAATTGGGTAGCAGCGTGTATTACGTCGATAAAGCAGCTTTTTAACGTCAGTACGGTAACAGTGGCAATATTTTCTTGTGATAAGTCATAAAATGTTTACAGATATTTTTTATTTAAAATTTTGGTAAGTAAATTTAATTTGGCGATATTCCAAAAAGGCTCTAAAAACGAGAAATTGTGGCTGTATTTCTATTTTGATGTATCATCAAAATATTTAAAGTTATTATTTAAATTGAAATTTTGGTAAATAAATGAAATTTGAAGATATTCCTCGTTAAACGGGGTGAAAACGAAACTTACCTAGAAGTAAGACATGAAGGTTATTTCCACATAAGGTTAAATTCAACGACCAGTTTCGACAAAAATGAGTCGTAATTATGGTAGAGATTTAGACTTATTAGTCATATCTCACAGATAACCCTTTATCATTGAAGATTTATAAGAAATAAAAATCTGTATATTTACCTGATGATGGGATTTTAACCGAAACTGGGCGCTGAAGTTTGTCTTATGTGAAAATTAACAAGCGTTTCTCTTTTAGCTCATTATGTCTTTCCCCGTAATCCGGCTAGTGATGGTAAAGATTTACCTTTTTCAAATAAAGTCAAGAATCTATATAGCTCGCTTCTAGCGAGATGTTACGTAATACCTTTCTATATCTCTGTTACAAAAGTCTTCGTTTAAAAATAATACGGGAAAATGCGAAAAACCGATGTATTCATGAGTCTCATTCGGAAAAGCGTCATTTTCTTTAAAAAATATAGTTTTGGGCGATGTCTATGTTTACTAAGTCTCATACTACATCCCATTTGTCACTTATTTTTCCTTCGAACAGTTAAACATTGCGAAAAAAAGAGAAACGGAGNAGAAATAATCGATTATTTATTACACACAATTTTTACTGCTAACAACTTCATATTTGAGTTTGAACCACTTTAATCGAAAAAAGCAAAATATAAAAATTAGATATTCCAACAGTTTCTTTTTAGAAGTTTCCAATTATAATGCGACGAAATCCACAGGGCAAAGGGTAAATAAATTTCATTGGTCGCTACTCTTTTGCGTCATATGTTCCAAGAGCGTGATCTTATCCTCGATTAAAAATTTTAATAGTATTTTCCGAAATGAATTTTCCATTGCATCTCGTAAACCATATTTTATATTTATAAGGCATCCTTTGATGAACCCTCTTATGCGGACTACTTATTGTATATTTTATAATTACGTCCGGCGTTACTCTCCGTTTATACATTACGAGTATATAAAAGCTTAATATTCGTTTTTTCTGTAACGTGCATATGATATCATTAAAGAAGAGTCATTCTTTTCCATGCACGTATAATATTTTTTACGTATAATATAAATTACATATATTTAACGTTTAAAAAGTTTATCCGAGTTTTTTGAGAGAACGACGAAAATTCCTGAAATAAAAGGTACCCCTTATTATTACCCTTGCTTATTTGTTATCCGGCCCGAATAGCAAAGAAAGAGGGCACCAGATGGAATGTATGGTGAACGCTACGATGAGGAAACGTTTGAATCCCAGCCACGCATGACTTTGCCCTCCGTTTTATCCCCGGGTGATTTGAGCTATTGGTAACCTTACGATTCTTTATCTCACTTTAATTACAGGAGTCTATAGGGCAGTAGGATTGACGGATTAACTCTGAGAATCTTGTCTCTTCATTCATTTAATCGCACCGATGAGTGCAAGAAAAAGCTTATTAGATTGCGAGAGAAGATGCTTAGGAGAAGAGCGGAATGTTGGGTGAGAGGGGATGAAGATGTGAGGGAAAACTGAGAGAACCCTTTATTCGTGAGTCTCGGAAAGGTAAATGATTTGAGGCAAGAGGAGTGGCCACTTCACGCCTTCGGAGAGCGCAAACAGAAAGAAGATAGCGATAGACGGGAGGAGGGGAATGGAAAACACGGGGAAAAAATCTTGCGGCGCCTTCGGAAGGAACTCTGCGGCCATCCTATCTGCCTCGAGAAATCCGAAATGTGTTTATGTTTCTGGCTGCGTCTTGAGAAAGTGCTTACGAGGGTCCTCTTCGATGTCTACCGAAATGTTGCGGCGCGTTTGAAACAAAGATTACGGATGTTAATGTGGCTCGGGCGGAGGTCGCGCCTTGCTTTGAAATTGCCGGTGCCTATCTGTCCCCTTAAAGATTAACCTGCGTTGAATTTAGGCGCATTATCAGCTGCGTTCGAAGTCTTCAAGAAATAAATCCCGCTATTTCTGCCGCGTCTGCACGAAAATGACGCATTTCACATCAGTGAGTGGGAATCTTAACTCTGCATAGCAACTCCTCAAAGAGAAACCGGATGTGAAAAAGGATGACGAGATCGGGAAACGAGCCAGTGGAAATTTAAGTGGTTACGTAATAAAGCGGGGAGGAATGCTGAGAATTCTATCGGAATGAATGGTGGGAAGGAAAAATTATAGAATATAATATATATAAAATTATATCTCTTTATAGCCTGCTCAGGAGCATGCAATTATTTTTCGTCCCATTTAAGCCATCCAAAATTAATTCACTAGCGGAGCCTAAAGCCTAATTCAAGCATACAGAATGCCCCGCCAAGGTCAACAGATTCTTAGCTCCCTCGTCAGGCTTTGAACTCTATGGGTGAAAGAGTTAATGATATTTGTCGGAGGCGCCTTATAGGAAATAAGTGGGCCTTCTTTTTCCGTGATGGAATCTGGCCCAGTGCCCGTGCACACTCTAGTCTCCAATGGCATGAGCGTCGTCTCCCAGAATACGAAGCCATTAAAAAAATAGAGGAGCGTCTCAGGAAGTTGGGGAATAAACGTAAAAAGAGGAGCCTTTTGAGGGGAAAGAGGATGAAATGGAGGGATGTGGAGAAGTTGGGAAGAAGAAGGGTTTTGAGGATGAAGGATAAAGGGTGTGAGAATGGAAATGGAAGGGAAATGGGAATGTAGGACTGGTAAGGAAAGAAAAATATGTTATGGAAATATAGAAGCAATTTAGAAGAGAGCATTGTGAAAAAGCGTAAGCTTGAGGGAAATGTTATTGAGTATGGGACCGAAAGTTGCGGGAAAATGAGAATGGGATCAAGAAAACGTGGGCAATTAGGAGCCGAATGAAAGAAGTGAAGGAAGTTAAAGGGAACTTACTGAGAGAGCTAAGAAATAGAGAGAATTGTGTAATGGAAATAGGAAAGCAAGGAAGATGATTACAACCTTGGGTAGTAATGAAACCCAAGGAATTATCATATGAAATTGCTAAAACATTATTTCAATTTATATTTTTCAAAAAATAATAATTTACACACTCTGAGAAGGAAAGAAAATATGATACTTTTTAGTAGTATTTTAATTAAGAAGGGAGGAATTTTTTGAAATAACAATATTTATGTATATAAAATTTCAGTAATACATTCCGATACTCTTCAGATTATTTAAATAAAAAATTTAGCACCCACGATTAAACGGTTGAATTTTTTGCCACTACTGAGCCGGGTTTGCCCGTCAGGAGGTGCCGGTGATTCATATAGAATATATTTTGTTGCGTTTGAGAGGTAACATCTTCATATGAAGATGTTACCTCTCAAACGCAACAAAATAATACGAAATAACAGCGATACAATTACAAAATAGCAACTTCTGCAAGAGATCGGATTACAAATTTAAAATTACACATGAAAACATATTTAAAGATTACCACAGAAATAATCGATTATTTATTACACACAATTTTTACTGCTAACAACTTCATATTTGAGTTTGAACCACTTTAATCGAAAAAAGCAAAATATAAAAATTAGATATTCCAACAGTTTCTTTTTAGAAGTTTCCAATTATAATGCGACGAAATCCACAGGGCAAAGGGTAAATAAATTTCATTGGTCGCTACTCTTTTGCGTCATATGTTCCAAGAGCGTGATCTTATCCTCGATTAAAAATTTTAATAGTATTTTCCGAAATGAATTTTCCATTGCATCTCGTAAACCATATTTTATATTTATAAGGCATCCTTTGATGAACCCTCTTATGCGGACTACTTATTGTATATTTTATAATTACGTCCGGCGTTACTCTCCGTTTATACATTACGAGTATATAAAAGCTTAATATTCGTTTTTTCTGTAACGTGCATATGATATCATTAAAGAAGAGTCATTCTTTTCCATGCACGTATAATATTTTTTACGTATAATATAAATTACATATATTTAACGTTTAAAAAGTTTATCCGAGTTTTTTGAGAGAACGACGAAAATTCCTGAAATAAAAGGTACCCCTTATTATTACCCTTGCTTATTTGTTATCCGGCCCGAATAGCAAAGAAAGAGGGCACCAGATGGAATGTATGGTGAACGCTACGATGAGGAAACGTTTGAATCCCAGCCACGCATGACTTTGCCCTCCGTTTTATCCCCGGGTGATTTGAGCTATTGGTAACCTTACGATTCTTTATCTCACTTTAATTACAGGAGTCTATAGGGCAGTAGGATTGACGGATTAACTCTGAGAATCTTGTCTCTTCATTCATTTAATCGCACCGATGAGTGCAAGAAAAAGCTTATTAGATTGCGAGAGAAGATGCTTAGGAGAAGAGCGGAATGTTGGGTGAGAGGGGATGAAGATGTGAGGGAAAACTGAGAGAACCCTTTATTCGTGAGTCTCGGAAAGGTAAATGATTTGAGGCAAGAGGAGTGGCCACTTCACGCCTTCGGAGAGCGCAAACAGAAAGAAGATAGCGATAGACGGGAGGAGGGGAATGGAAAACACGGGGAAAAAATCTTGCGGCGCCTTCGGAAGGAACTCTGCGGCCATCCTATCTGCCTCGAGAAATCCGAAATGTGTTTATGTTTCTGGCTGCGTCTTGAGAAAGTGCTTACGAGGGTCCTCTTCGATGTCTACCGAAATGTTGCGGCGCGTTTGAAACAAAGATTACGGATGTTAATGTGGCTCGGGCGGAGGTCGCGCCTTGCTTTGAAATTGCCGGTGCCTATCTGTCCCCTTAAAGATTAACCTGCGTTGAATTTAGGCGCATTATCAGCTGCGTTCGAAGTCTTCAAGAAATAAATCCCGCTATTTCTGCCGCGTTTGCACGAAAATGACGCATTTCACATCAGTGAGTGGGAATCTTAACTCTGCATAGCAACTCCTCAAAGAGAAACCGGATGTGAAAAAGGATGACGAGATCGGGAAACGAGCCCGAATCCTCCACTTCCCGGGCGGAGGCTTTTACCAACTTAGCTATCTGCGGAGCAGTAACACCCATTTTTCATGGGATACTTTGTGGACCAAGCCAATTGTGGCTCCAACTTATCGGCACCATCCAACGCCACGGTCCTCACGGAGCGGCCTGCAAAGGGATGGGAGAAGAACACGCAAAATTGGCTCCAACCGGTCTGAGCAAAGTTTATATCCCTTCCTATTCCTAGCAAATAATTTTGTGTGGAAGGAAGATTTAAGAAAATCAGGAGAGTAAATGGACAAGAAAACAGAGCGATGAATACGGGGAGTAATTATAATTCATGAGAAAATTAGAAAATAGAGATAAAGGACTTAGAGGAAATGCGTATTCAGAAGGTTACTACAGCTACAAAGTTTCGAGGAAACAACATTTTGTTGCGGCGCTGAAGCTGAAATTACCTGAGACTTCAAAGCAAGGACATCTCGCATAATAGTTTTATTTTCGGGTTGAATTCAACGATTCTCTAAGTTCACCTAAGGAAAATTTCCTTGTCGAATATTCAATCATCTTTAGTGAAAATTTAAATGGTAAATATTTACTTATTTAGTCCATACTTAGCTATAGCTTGAATGAAACAAGAGCGAAGAAAAATAAAATCTGGTAATTTTCAATGTTAATTCTAATGAATTTAGCTGAAAAGATCAGGTTAGATAATTCTTTAATATATATCGCCGTATATGATGTACGGGGCATACCCAGTTTCGATGAGAAAGAATTTTGTCCACATTTTGTGAAATGGTAGGATGTCATAAGATTATGAAATTATAATTAGGGATCTTGTTTCATTTATTGAAATTAATCTATCAATATTTTTCTATTAGTTTAATTATTGGAAAACTTGGGAATTATTTCTGCTTCCAATTCTCTAATTCTTCTCTAATTTTTACTCCAGATTATTATTATTGTTATATTATTATTCTTTTGTGTTATGTTATTACTTTTGTCTCTCCACATATGCTCAATTTTTTATTTTGTGATCGATCAATTTTTCCCATATAATCATGTTTAGATGAAAAATGTTTCACCTGAACTTCAAGACCAATTGCAGTCTCATGATCATGGTAGTAAAAATCTGGACGATCAGGACGAGTCGTATGATGACAAGCTATCTAAAGTTTCTGAAGAAACTAATTTCGTCGTTGCTACTTTCAAATTCTAGCAAGAGCCTAAACGCAGAGCATTGCCGAGTAACCCTTTTGATGCTCAAGGCAGAATTTACGTTGCAAAGGCCATGTTTATTACCATTTAAATCGGGCGGCTTCCATAAACATCAAAGTCGACTACAGTTGCAAGGATGTAGGTTTGACGCTAAAACTCAAAAATTAGAGTCCCCATCCGTCTAGACATATATCGGTGCCCTGAAATATTCAATCCCACGCAATGTCACCCCTTTCTCCCTCGTCCCTTTCTCCGGACGTTATCCGCAATGCACCGACAGAGAATATCCTCACAACTCATCCATCCGAAAATGAACAAAAACGAACGAAACCATTTCAACACAGGTCGCGAGCATTTAAAACCGATTCATTTCCCGCCCTTTCTCTCCCTGCCCCGCGGAAAAATAAACTATTCACTTCAAAGTCCCTTTTTAATCTCGACGGGCTCGGGATAAAAAAGAAGGGCTTTGTGCACCACCAAAAGACGAGCGAGGGAAAAAACGCGGGAGCTTTTTTTCCGCGAGCGAGCGCGGAATTGCGCGGTGAACATGGAATTGGAATCAATCAACCAAGAGATGTGATTTTTTTATTCCATTCGATTATTTCCCTCGCCTAATAGTCGTCCGCAGTAAGGTCATCGAGGGATTCCCTTAGCTGACGTATGGCCGGCCGCCCATTCATTTCGGCCCTCTTTTGTTATTTTCGGCGGGGAGGGAGCGTATTAAGCATGCATGCATCATTTCGGGACAGTTTGTTTTCTCTATTACCGTCCCTTGGTTCCGACGGCCAATTCGGGCTCGAAAGGCAATAGATGGCTGCTCACTTTAATTGTTTCCCTTTTTTATTTTATTTTCAGAATACCCCCGCCCCTCGGAAGGGAAATTAATCATCCTCGATATATCAGGAGGCGATTGATTTTCCACAGCTGATCGGAATTGTTGATGAAAGTATTCGGAGGGTGTTTACGGGCCTTTGTCGTACTTGCTGGTGCCGAAATTATTTCCCGTATGTGGGAACGGGCGTTTGGGTCGGATTTGCGGTCGAAAACGAAAGCTCCAACGCAGAAATGTTTATCGCTTCACTTAGCATTTTAGGAATTGAATTCCTTCTCGTCTTTGAGCGTTTTACTTTCGTTTCCTCGCGAAGCTTCACGTGCTTTCGTTAATCTTGGTGGGTGACGTAAAGAGGAGCACGTTCGCTCGAAAACATTCCCGAATTAAGTCGGAGGCCCGCATTTATCGGCTGTAAATAAAATCAGTCTCCGAGGGAGATAAATTTGTTTGCTTAAAGGTATCGCGGTTTTTTGAAGGAGGGAACATTTTCAGCTCATATCGTTGAGGTACCTACATTATATTTCAGACGAAAACATATCAGTGTCTCCTTTCTGCATGATTTAAATGGTTAACATGTCTATTTTGAGTCCATGAACAGGAACCAGGAGAGCAACTGTAACTAATATTTTTTCCTCGAATATAAACTCATATATTAATTTATTCGTTATAAATTAGTATCACTGAAGGTAAAAAAATTAATTGAAATGCGAGGTTAAAAAAGCTTTAAAAATTTTGATGATAAAAATGCATAGATCAAAGTTGCCTCAATGGAAGTTTTTCTAATATAGCGCCAAATATATGTTTTGATTTACGAGGGAATAAAAGCTTATGAAATATAAACTCTGGAATAAGAATTAACTGAACTTCTAAAGATGCAACCTGAGCTTTCATTACTCAGGAAAGCACTTAATTTATATACAATACTAATGCAACAAATTTATCATTTATTTGTTGCTAAGTTGCGATTTGGTCCTCTTACCAGGTGGCAACGCTGGAGGGGAGTATAACACATGCAACATTTAGGTCAGTGCTCCGCAACCGGTGAGCCGGACACAAGTGTGCCGCGGTCAAATTCAATGTATTTGACATTTTACAATTTTTCATTATGTATTTAATACACAATGACAAATTATATTTCATAATATTGTCTATTTTTCAAAATGTAGAATAGAATAATTATTATAACTAAATAATTTTTCAATGGTCCCCCAGCGCCTGGTGCCAACTGTTAAAAACTGCGTAGTGTGTTTATACTATGGATGTTACGGAGGTGATTTTATCGGAGGCGGAGTCGGATTCAGAGGTTTCATTCCGACCTCCGTAGGAGTCGGAGGTATATCGGAGTCGGAGGTGACAGAATTACATTAGGAAACTATAAAATTTGCTTAAAACAATCTTTATTTGCTAAATGAGAAAAAGAAAATTTGGCATTGGTACAAAAGTTAGTGAAACTAAAAAAACTAGCGAATGTTTGTATCTGTAGGACGAATTTGCAAACAAATAGTCAAAACTTATAGCTGATATATTATATTTTATAAACAGTAATTAAGATGCTTTTTCGCCATCCAGTCTATTTCTTAAATGGTTATCTATCGCAAATATTGCACTTCGCCGTTTTTTGAATCAATTTCACAGAAGTTGCAAATAGCACTTGTTTTTGGCTCAATGGCTATCAAAAGTCTGGGCACACATCGCAGTACCGACATTTAGAAGTGAGTCAGCCGATTATAAAAGACGATACCGATACTGTTAAAAGACGTATTCACGATATGTCAAGCGATATTTTAGGAACACTGATTAAAAAACTGTTATTGGCTGAAAAATTTGCGCTTCAGATCGACGAAACAACCGATATTAAAAATCAAGCACAGCTGATAGCTATTGTACGTTTCGTTGACGAGGACTTTATTAAAGAACATTATTTATTTTGTAAAGAGGTTCCAGAGCGAACTACCGGTGAAGAAATTTTTCAAGTAACCGATGATTTCTTCAAAATATATAATATTCAATGGATCAATTGCATTGCTGTTTGTACGGATGGCGCTGCGGCAATGACGGGTAGTAAAAAGGGTTTTGTCTCTTGTGTAAAACAAAAAAATCCGGCATTACAATTTACACACTGCTGCATACATCGAGAAGCATTGATGGTCAAGAATTTGCCGGTGGAGCTTTTGAACACGATGAATGAATGCATTAAAATCGTAAACATAATTAAATCAAGAGCCCTAAATTCGCGAATCTTTGGAATACTCTGTGCAGAAATGGGAGCCGAATATGAATCCTTATTGTTTTATACTGAAATTCGTTGGCTATCCCGAGGAAAAGTTTTGGCTAGATTGTTTGAGCTTCGTCACGAGGTGCGTGAGTTTCTTTTAAATCAAAATATGCGCGAACTATACCAGCACCTCGATGATGATTACTGGATAGCCAAACTGGCATACATGGCTGATATATTCGAGCATTTGAATGAACTTAATAAAAAAATGCAAGGTCAAAATGAGAATATATTGACGTGCTCCGACAAATTACAAGGATTGAAAAAAAAACTTGAACTTTGGCAGAAAGAGTTGCAAAAAGGATGTTTGGAAATGTACCAAAGGACCAACCATAGTACAATTGAAAACAAACAATTAATTGTGGATCTGGCCCAACAACATTTAAGTATGCTTCAGCAGAAATTTGATCAATATTTTTATTCCATTAATACGGAACAATACGATTGGATTAGAAATCCTTTTTCAACCAATGCAATAAATTCTACGAAAGCACTGCCTCTGCAAATTCGAGAGGAATTTACAGATTTAAATAATGACATGACTTTGAAACTTCACTTCTCCGAAGTTCCATTAGATGTTTTCTGGATTTACGTTAAAAAAGAATATCCTCGCATTTCCGACAAAGCAATCTTAACACTACTTCCATTTTCGACCACATATTTATGTGAGCAAAGTTTTTCAACTCTTGTATTAATTAAAAATGATAAGCGGTCATGCTTAAAAGGTCTTGACCAAGAACTTCGGGTTGCGTTGTCAAAAATCGAGCCGAATATAAAACTTTTGTGTTCATTGAAACAAGCGCAGGTATCACATTAATTTATAATAATTATTAAGATTGCGTTAAAATAAATATGTCATAGTTTTATGTATCTATACTTTTCAAATAAAAAACAAAAATTTATTGTAAAATTTGTGTATCAATTTAATACCTACATATTTTAGTTTTGGTGTGCCGCGGAGGTCTATGAAGAATTTTGGTGTGTCGTAGGTGAGAAAAGGTTGCTGAGCACTGATTTAGGTCAGTGTGAGCATAGAATGCGATTAGATATCAGTAAAAAGTATCCACCACTTTATCACCGAAAAATTAGATTTGGGAACAGAGCTCCTAGGAAAAAAAATTAATATTTCTATAATATAGATGAATAATAATTAAATACAAATGAACATGGTTTCTGATGGGTTGAACTATATCGGTGAACAATTTTAAACCCTGTAAGTTTCATGTTAATCATCTTGTATCTATGAGATGTTGCTCAAATAATGAATAAAGCCACCTTATATAAATACCTGTATGAGATTTTTTCCTCATAGCTGAAAACATCAATAGTTTAATCATGTTCTAGGGGAAGATCCTGTAACTTTTATAATTTTTACAGCACACAGTCGAGTTTTACCCACACGCTCTCTACCGCTAATTACCAGAAGTTCAGGAGGGTATTGGAATTACCCTAGGAAGACGTGGGATGGGATCAAGACATTAAATGCAAGGTGTAGGATGATGTATTTTGCCCTTCTCCTCACAGCAATGAATGGAAAGCGTGCTCATAAGTACAGCAAAATGACATTATGAATAGCAATCTTAATGGCATTCATTAATGAGTGACCATAACGCCAATCTTTTTCATCACTTACACGTCCGTAGCTTTTATTATATCACAGACTTGAAAATTAATTAAATCAAAACTAAAAGAGAACAGACAGGCATATATTTCAAAGAAAGCTAGATCCTGTTTTAATATAATTAAGCAAAACCACCATTATACAAGAGAACGATTTCGCGGTTAGTTTTGAAGTTGACCCTTAAGGGTAGTTTCTTTGAAAAACTGTGTCCTGATTAATTTCTCCCGTCACGGATTACCACAAAGTTATTACCGATTCAATGAAAAGAAAGTTAATATTCTAAGTTAAAACTGGAAGCAATATTAGAGATAAAGGAGAAATAACGCTAAAATTATCCGACGCGGCTGGAGTTCGTTTTCCAAGCGGCAAACCTCGCATTGAAATGTATACTGCACAGAAGAAATTCTGCGTTCACAATAAACTTTATGAATCTGCGAGCATCGTTCTTGGAGCACAACGAAAGCGTCTGCGAAGAAATATTAATTCCGCGAGAAAAGTCCGCCGGTTTTGATGAATACATAATTTCCGCATTTCGAGTCGAAGTTGAACCCACATCTGGGTCACAATTTCCTAGAAACGCCTATTATTACCGCACGCTGAATAGAAACGGAAAGATTTTACACAATCCCAGAAAAGATTGACGAAAAATTTCTTTTAAAGGCCTTGTTTATCTCTCCACGCAGGAAAAGCCATCTGAAGAGGGATTTTTCGTGGCCTCGGAATTCAAATTTAATTTTGAAGGCCGACCATTCCGCGATCTCGGAGTTCCCGAAATCCGTAGGAGCGTTTTATACCCTCATTAAATTCTGATTATCGCGTTTAATAGTGAAGGATGTCGGCTGGAAAAATAATAACTCTCCTCTCTCGGAAATCATTTTTGGGTATTAAATATACGCGTGTATTCGGTGATTATGGAAATCATACGATTTAATAAGGCATGGTACAATTGAAGTAGCTATATATTTCAACAGAGATTAAGGTTTCTATATTAGTGATTACGATGATAATACAGCGATTTGTTATAGGATCGTGTAAGTATTTCTTTTAAATGGTTATCAAATCCGCGGTATGTCTATTAAAGATGCCTTACGCTGTTTCACTATTGATGAGTCTACGAGGGAATGATTTAACTTAAGCTTTTCCTTAATAGAGTGGCATAGACGGAGCGTGGTGTTTTAGAAGCTACAATACCAGTTTGGGAATCGTGAAACCTGGGTTCGAGTCCCAGTCATGTCGCTATTCTTACATGTTTATCCTTGGGTTTTAAAGCGCACACCTCTATAGAAGTGTGAGCCTCGATTAATAAAAGTTCTAATAATAAAATAACATTAGCTTACACTATATTAAAGAAATATTACCTTAAAGTAATAAGTAATAAACTAAATGGAGTTTGACCTTTCACATTTATAAGAAAAGTCAAACACCTTTTACTTTATGTCGAGTCTATTATATTTTCAGGAGAACTTCACTTTACATAAAACAGTGTTGTTTTTGTGTGCTGTTACTGTCGATCTTGATGAATCATTATAATTACCATCAATCCATCAATATAACTACAACTTCTCCTCAGTCTTCATTAGATTTATCTTCGAATTCAGCGTATTGATATGTATTTCTTGCATGGTTATCATATATTCATGTTTACGATACTGTAGTGGATATTATATAAGAATCATATTATCAGTTGATAGAAACTACCTTTACCTTTACTTCACGAAACAGCTAAGATGATAGTGCGTCAGACTGAAAACCCAAAGTTACCCGGTTCAATCCTTGGTTTCGGCAACAGATTAAATCATGCTTTCAAAACATTTGAAGAAAAATTCCCCAATAATTTCAAAGAAGGCCTCCGGAAATAATTTCCCGTGCGATGATATTTTTGTTCTATAATATGTATATTTTTCCTTTGGCTTTATGTTACATATGCTAAATTTCACGGGTGCCTCTGGCATAATTGAAATGACAATATGGTCCGTAATTAACCCAATATGTAATGAAATGGAAACAAATGTTGGCGCAATGCAAACAGTTTGTTTTATTTTCAGGTCGGGGATTATCATTAAAGTGAAAAAGAATTTCTCAAGAAAAGCAAACAAAAATTGCAATAGCCTTCTAAAATTCACAATGTTTTAGAAGAAATTGACTAGTAATATATCAGAAACGCTGAAAATTGCGCAGTCCTCTCTTGAATTCAAAGTATAATGGATAAGAAATATAATAAACTATCTACTTCTGTAAGGGTAAATTTGGAAAAAGTCACGGTGAAATACGTGCCCCTGTGGCCTAATGGATAAGGCATCGGTCTCCTAAACCGGGGATTGGGGGTTCGAGTCCCCCTAGGGGTAAATATTTTTATGGTACTCATGTAACCCAATTATATTTCATAATGTAATTGTCACCTTAACATCGGTTTATAAATTTCTGAAATAGATAATTTCAAAAAAACAAATAATTGTTTTGTTTCAAATATATAACAATAATAAAATATTTATTATTAAATTTCAAATAAATAACAATAATTCAAACAAATAATTGTTTTGTTTCACATTCAATATCTATACTTCCGATACGTTGGTTCCCTGATGTTCGAGATTTTCCATTTTTACTCATTTTAAACTTTTTTAGAGCTGGAAATACTTCAGGAATGATATTTTCCGAAAATGGTTTTCTCCTGGTCATCAATAGATATATTCGCACATCATAATCGCCTTGAAAAGTTCAGAAAGCCAATCTGAAAACATATTCATAATTTATAAGAGCTTGTTTTAAGTACAAACTTCAACGATAGGTACAACCTCATGACGCTAAAATATGAATTTAGCCTGGTGAATCAGACTGGTGAGCAATTTAATAGATTCANGAACTTTGAGTCAACCAAAGTATGAAGTTCCTCCAGTCATATCTGGACGTGTCAAATGTCTCTAATTTGTCTTTAGGTAGATGTTAGAGTAAAATAGTACAAACTTCAACGATAGGTACAACCTCATGACGCTAAAATATGAATTTAGCCTGGTGAATCAGACTGGTGAGCAATTTAATAGATTCACCGTCGTGCCTGTACCCTCTCGGACCATGTCACCCCTAAATACTTGATGAATTCTCTCTAGAAGGAAATCGTGTTAGGAGTAGTGGAGGTGAGAATTCGATCATAAGTAATTAACTTTATGATGAAAGTGGACTTAAATATTTTATTATTGTCGGAAAGGCGTTCGAATTTAAATCAATGTAATCTAACTAGAGAGCAATTCTTTTCAAAGCGCAACCACTTAGTCTTTTAAAATTCATAATGTTTCAGATGAAATTGACAAATAATATCTCAGAACCCCTGAAAATTGTGCAGCCCTCTCTTGAGTTCAAAGTATAATAGATAGGAAATATTATACGTTATAGATTTCTCGGTAAATTTGTAAAAAGTTGCAGGAAAATATGTGCCCCTGTGGCCTAATGGATAAGGCATCGGTCTCCTAAACCGGGGATTGGGGGTTCGAGTCCCCCCAGGGGTAAATTTTTACTACGATACTAATGTAGCCAATTTTGTTTCATAATGTAATTGTCACCTTAACATCGGTTTATAAATNTTTGTGTTAATTTTGCCGGTGTTGTAAGTGATCTTGCATCTTTAAAAAACCAGTTCAGGATTTTCTCAAATTCGTTGCCTTTAATTTTACGGTGTGCTGTCACTAGGTAGATTACCATTAAGAACACAAGGACACAATTTCAATGCACAGGAACTTAACAATAAATAAAAACAAATAATTGTTTTGTTTCACATTCAATATCTATACTTCCGATACGTTGGTTCCCTGATGTTCGAGATTTTCCATTTTTACTCATTTTAAACTTTTTTAGAGCTGGAAATACTTCAGGAATGATATTTTCCGAAAATGGTTTTCTCCTGGTCATCAATAGATATATTCGCACATCATAATCGCCTTGAAAAGTTCAGAAAGCCAATCTGAAGACATATTCATAACTTATAAGAACTTGTTTTAAGTACAAACTTCAACGATAGGTACAGCCTCATGACGCTAAAATATGAATTTAGCCTGGTGAATCAGACTGGTGAGCAATTTAATAGATTCATCGTCGTGCTTGTACCCGCTCGGACCATGTCACCCCTAAATACTTGATGAATTCTCTCTAGAAGGAAATCGTGTTAGGAGTAGTGGAGGTGAGAATTCGATCATAAGTGATTAACTTTATGATGAAAGTGGTCTTAAACATTTTATTATTGTCGGAAAGGCGTTCGAATTTAAATCAATGTAATCTAACTAGAGAGCAATTCTTTGCAAAGCGCAACCACTGAAAACCCGAGGGCTGGTTGGAATTCCGTAATGGTTATTTTGCTCGCAAACTACGGATTTCTGGAGCTTTGTTCAAAACACTAATGTAAAATAAATGAGTTAAATAAGATAATTTATGGTATGCGCGCAGGGCTAAACGTGGAAAAGGTTGGGAAGTTGCGAATAATAATAACTTATTAGCCTAAAGACTCATTCATCAATTCATGTCATCAAAACTTTTCTTCGCCAATTCTTGTAAAACAGACAAATGGTGACAAACAGTCGTAATGGCTCAGTTGCGAGAACGTTAAACTGACGTTTCTAAGGGTTCCTGGTTCAATCCCAAGTTCGGCATTAATTTTTTCCGGAATAGTATCGGTATGTATTCAGATGAAAAAGTAAGATTTTCCTTTTAATGCAAATATAAAAGAACAGCAACAATGTAAATTAGATGAGATTATCTCATACCGGGCTTAGGTACAACAGAGACTTATAAACCGTGCAGTTTCTCTGATACCAGCGAATCTATGAACAAACAAAGAAATAGCTACAGGTCCTCGATATAAAAAGTATGGATGTACGTAGCCTTCGTTGAGTATCACGAGGTTCGACTTGACGTAAAAGTATGTTCCGTAAATCCATCCATGGATACAGCCATCAAACACACTCGCGCCTGTATTGGATTTCCTTCGAAACTTTGAATTTGCTCTTCTCTCTCGGATTGAAAATGGATGTAGAGCACTCAGCTGTCAGGTTTACTGCGCACATCCAAATGCAAATACTGTAGCGCTTACGAAGTTTGGCAGAAATATGACAACTGACTGATCTCTCCTCGGAGTAAATAAAATATACATAAACAAGCGCGCGATTTCTTAGCTACCGGATGAATTTTAGCCTTGCTGGATTGACTGCATTTCGCTCCAATCGGCATTAATCTGCAGGTACTGGCGTAACTTAGCGTAAAACCATGATTAGTTAATAAAATGACATTACATCCATTATTTTCATTTCATCCCCAATTAGCTTGGATAGTATCATCAACCTTGGTGGAGTTGGAAATTATCAAGTCGCCATTAATATAATTAATTATCGTAAATCATCTTCAACGTGTTTGCCTTATAACAGAGATTTCTATAAGTGTGATTGAGATTTCATAGAACGTGTGCGGTAGTTAAAAGTGGGAGAATCGTAGGTGAGTGGAGAAATTCGCCAAAAATATAATGACCGCTGTAATGGATTATTGAGTGATTTCAAATGAATGGGAATCTATGAAGTTAATTTCTGCATGGTATTTTCTGTTATAATTCCCGTGGGATTATCGTAAATTGGATTACATTTGTACGTATTCACGTTACATCGCTTGAAAACACATTTTGCCTTTCTAATGTGGATGAAACACAGGTCGTCTCAATTTATACGAGAATGATACCTTCTTTTTCTATATTGTCAACCAAGCGATCAGATCCCTATTATTGGCATTACTCCATAGTGAAATCAACAAGTATGACTTTACATGGCGAAGACTTTTTACATTGAAAAACTTTATAATTTATATATAATACTTTGTGTTAATTTTGCCGGTGTTGTAAGTGATCTTGCATCTTTAAAAAACCAGTTCAGGATTTTCTCAAATTCGTTGCCTTTAATTTTACGGTGTGCTGTCACTAGGTAGATTACCATTAAGAACACAAGGACACAATTTCAATGCACAGGAACTTTGAGTCAACCAAAGTATGAAGTTCCTCCAGTCATATCTGGACGTGTCAAATGTCTCTAATTTGTCTTTAGGTAGATGTTAGAGTAAAATTTATCCTTCGTCCAAGTATTAATGGCAGTCATATTATGAAAAGTCTTGATGTATGAACGATGCAGAATAGTTGCATTCTTCTTGGTTACTCCTTATTGACTGCTAAGAAACGACTTATTGAAAGGGTCATTGCGATGCACTTGGAAGTTTTCCTACCATTGTGTTATGGCTTATATAGGAGAGCGAAAGTACCTCATTCCTCATCTCGCCAATCTCATTCCTTGTCCAGATCTTTCGGCAGTTAATGGCGAAAAGGACGTGGAAACAACCAGCCTTCATGCTGATGACCATAGAGACAAAAGTATGGAAGAGGATGCATAAAAGTTTATCTCGAACTACGTTGTGTTTGCCTAGCTTTAATTCCCAATGAATAACGGACATAAAAATCGACAGGACAGGGACTCGAACCCGCATCTTTCAATTTACGAGTATTAACAATTTAGCTAATTTGCCAGAACATTCAGACATTTCCTTTGGGAGACTTGGTAGTCAGAACAGCCTCCCGGTAAGTGGAAGATCCGTGTTCGAGTCCCTGCTCTGACCGACTATTTCATGTCCCTTTTTCCTTGTTATATGTTTTCCGGGGACAACATATGATCAGGAATTATATGGTATCGCGAATTATGCAATGTGGAATCATCAATATTTTACTGAATAATAGTCAATTTCTTTACAATTAAAAACTATAAAGGGGATACGAAATGGTAACTATAAGAGGTGTTTTGATTTATCGAGCTTTACGATGAGTTTAACCCGTTCAGAGATGTCTGTGTAAGAAGTGTTTCCAGCCTCGCTAGATGCTTTTCCCAGCCACCAACCCTTCCATTTAAAATTAGAAATGTGGACTTGTCTGTTTAAAGGCGTGCTTTTCCGAGAATCGCAGTCATCCGTGACCTCCGCTCACCTCCCACTTCCTCCTCCAGTGCGCTCACTTGTTCTCAGCCTCGAAATATCTTCCCATTTGCCCTTCCGAATACTCCGTCCGCTTCATTCTCTCTTCGAACGTTCGGGTACAGTGACCCTAGTTTATTCCGCACAGATATCGTAAGGTAAACATTCCAATGCATGCTGGGGCGGAAGTTAAATTTCGCAGGTTATCTTATCCGTGTTCCTTTCCTCCCGACATCTTCTCTACAAGCCTTCCTACACAGCCAGGCCTCCACAATCCCCACTCCACACATAGACCATTCTTCCTCACCAGCACTCCCACGTATCGTAGCTGATGCTAGGATCGTTCGCAGAAAATAACTTTAAACCAGTGTATCTTATTTCCTCATGCAGCTGGCAACATTAGAGCTTGCAACATTATTTCTTGAATCCCGACGGAAACGTGTTTAAATTTGTTTATTTATTTACCTGCATCAACGTCCGTCGTTGGTCAATCACGATGCGGTCAATAATACTAATTTTAATCACCTACCCTACCTTAAAACGAAGTTAGCACTAACCGCCTCTAACGAAATTTTGTGGTCACTATGACACCTGAGATACAACTGAGAGGTTTCAACCTAAACAAATCAATGGTGCAATATGACCTAAGCTGTCGACGCACCTTACACAATAAACAACAACAACGACAGCAAACGAGAACAAACTACGATGCCCTGACGGGATTTGACATTGAAAATGGTGAATGAAAATTGGGCCTTCTGCACTGCAAAACATCTTCCGTTTTAATTGAAGCCATGATGATTCTCATAGGAACAAATTAATTTTGAACAATGATAACCGGAGGCGACTAAAATACGCAATAGTTAATTATTAGAGATACTTGAGTTCAATTTATTAATATCTTATGCATATATATTCTTCACAAATTAAAAAAATTAATATACCAAGTTAATATACTAAAAATATACAACCGATAACCTGTAAGCACAGTTTTAACTAATTTGGAAAACTATGGAATGACCAACAAGATAAGATTTAAGATGGAGGTTATAGATACGAATGATTTCTGTTGAGTCGCGCAAGGGAAAGTGAGCAAAGTTAGCTAAAGGCTCAACTTGGTATATTGGATTCCTCATCGTGGTCACAGAGGAAAATGTGTATTCGAAGAGCAGCAGCTGCTGACAAGTAACCATCTTTATCCATTTCTTCAGAATGACTATGGTAGTTTCACATCGTCTGTGAAGATATACCATATATTAACGTATGATTGATGCTGAGCACTAGCATTTACTAAGGGCCATCCTAAAGCAATATTACGAATATTGTTATCTATAGGGACAATATACCGCATTTGCGTTGGGCTTCCCACTCATACCATTCCGGCTATGTAGAAAGGGCAAAATACCATTCGCCTAGTAAGCCTCGTTACTCCAGAGCTATTGGTCACTTACAGGGGTTGATATGCAGGCAGACCTCAGACTAAGTGCCTTATAGGCGGGTCTAAGGCAATTCGCTGCCGCCGTTTTGCACCGTGAATTACGTAGGATCATTTTACCGGTGAATATGGTTTCATACAGAGTTCTTGGGGAATTTTAAGTGCCTTTTGTCCAATAGCAATGCATTCCTGGGTAAGGGAAATTTCCTTGATCTCTTAAAGGTATAGATGAAGAAATGAAAGAGATTAAGTCTGCCGTAGTCGGGACTCGAACATGGGTCACCCACTTTCTGACCACTAAGTTACCAAGATAGGAAAATCTCTTCCTCAATTTCTGAGGCTATGATGGGACTCAAGTATGAGAACCATTTAGTGAAACAATTTCACATAAATATCAGCTACATCTTCTAAGAACGTACGTTCTCAGAACTTATTAAGTAAATTAAGTCTTTTTTTTCTATCTTCTAGAGATTCCCATCCTGCGCCATGAGGTATCGAAGTAACGCTCACTAATTTGTCGTAAGAATTATTTACGAAACGAATCATCCATCGCTGTACTTTTTCTAATTCCCGAGCACAACACTTTTCGGCAGGATCCCATACACATATACATGAATACTCAAGGTGCCAATGTAAGTATCTTGCAGGTCGCCTTTCGGGGCGTGGTAGAGGGTGCAGGCACCATGACTCTATTTCCCTAATCGATTACTTTCTCGTATTGTTCGTGGAAAAAATGAGTTCTTGAATTCATTGGTTCTAACACCTATTTATCTGTTCTTTCTCGCAGTATCGGAACGGCCTATGTAACATGGTGAACGCATTATATCGGCTACATCATCTCTGAACGTGCTTCCTCTACATTTATCCAGTAATTAATCTTTTGTTGAAATCTTCTAACTTCTAAAGATTCTCATCTTGCGTCCTGAAGCATCTGAGTGACGCCCACTGATTTATCGTAGCAATTCTTCACAAAACGTACCGCCTTTCTGCACATTTCTACCGCCGCTGCACCTTTTCTAATTCCCGAAAATCTCGCTTATCGGCAGGGTTCCATACACTACACGCATACTCAAGATGAGGTCTAATTAATGCAAAATAACATCGCTCGCGAACTTTTTCGTCAGTCCGACCTACTATTTTCTTAATGAAGACGAGTCTCTTAAGTGCTTTTCCGCATATATTACGGATGTGGGTACTCCATGTTAAGTTATTTGTGAGAGTTACTCCAAGATATTTCACCGATTCTACTGTTAATTAGTTTATATCACGGAGACTGTACGGATAATCTTTAATAATAAATTTTCTTTCGAAGAAGTTAACTACTGAATATGTATCTACATTTAGCTCTAATTGCCAATCACCGCACCCCTTCATAATTTTATCTTAATCATTCGACAGGGTTAATCTATTCTCTCTACTCTCCATTTCCCTGTAAATTACCTTATCGTCCGCAAATATCCTAACTTTAATATCAATGAGATTGCTAAGGTCGTTGGTGTATACTAAAATAGTAAGGGTCCGATTACGCTACCCTGAGGGACGCCCGAGGTCATCTAAACCACGTTAGAACTAATTCCGCCCAGTACTACACGATGCTCTCTATCGGTGAACCCGAAGCAACGCAACGTAACATCGCTGTTACTCCCACGAGAAGAAACAATACGGATTTTCTAAGGATATTTAACAGAATTCAAACCTTCAGAAAATGTTCGAAAGGGAGATGGATGAAAAACACTGATGGAATAGACGTCTTATACGTAAGCAACATCCCTTCCACACCGCATCCTGCCCTTCCCTTCATTACGCCCTCCCTCCGCTCCATTCATTAGGTGGGAACGGAATGCGGTTCGGAGATCTCGCTCACATCCCCCGTCCTCGACGCAGATTCTTCTCACTCCACTTTCATGCTTCCATTATCCGCTCTTCCCTCATATTTTCCTTCCCCTAACCTTTACGCCTCCTCTCCTCGGCTCTTTTTTCATACCTCGGCGGTAAATCGAGAACGTTAAATTCTAAATTTATCGAACCAATTACGGGGGAAGTGCCCATTAAGGTTTTGCGCAAAAAACGGGTAATATAGAAAGGGAGTTTTCTTCGTCGATGTTACTTTTCAAATTTATCGAAAAACTCGACGAAATTCGTGAAATCCACGCGGAAATATTTAACAAATGCACAGGTAAAAGAAAAATTTCAGCATTACTTTCTCCAGAGGTGTATTTTTTAAATGTAGAAGACCGGGTTCGACTGGATCTCATACCACCTGATTATCATAATCACAAGCCGAAACCAGTCGTTTATGTTTCAAACGTAAACCTGTGGAAATAGTATAGTTGAATTTTTTTTTAATTCTCCATTATGGATTTCCTTAATACGTTGCATTATGTGGAGCTATTCAACAAATGTATCAAAATGACAAAATCATAAACATTTCGATGATCTTCTCCGTCTGCTACCAAAAATTTATTTTCTTTTCCAGTAATAATAATAAAAAGACATAAATAAGGAGGAGATAGAAGCCTATATGAGTTTTCTTACATCTAACCCTTCACCACTAAATATTTAAAATAAATAGGTAGCGTTTAGAAGGTAGAGAACAATCAAAAAAGAGTTTTAAAATGTTTCAGGGGTCAAAGCATGATAGTCTGTGCTTAAGCAAGAATAAATCCCTGAAACCATTGGTAAAAAAATCCACAAGGAGGGGTAAAAAATTACGAAAACTGTTGTAATTTGCTTCCATAAATCTAAATGAACAGATGAAGGAGAAAAAAGAAAAATGTCTAAAACAAGAAACCTGGTAAGTAAAGCTATAGAACATAATTGCACTTCCGTACAGAAATACAAAGGGAATGATTAAAAAATGTTCAGCATCTAACAAGGAAACAGTATTCCATGTTGTAATAGTGTTAATGGGTTTCATTTTACAATTCTTTGGTAAAAGAGCATAGTTTTTTATGGTAGTTGGTCAACAAAGCGCAAATTATCGGCAGCTCACCAATCATAGTACATTAGAAAAGAAGGAAAGAATATTTAAACATGGCTGTTGATATTAAAGAGGGTCAAAAAATCTCCTTAAGTTTAAAAAAGCACTCCATAAGTTTTTTACGGATACCTTTGAAGAAGAAAGCTTAGTTTCCGAAATGGGCGCTAGGCAATTCCTAGAAATCGGTAATCCAGAACTTGCTGTTTTTTCCATACGCGGGTTCAGTCTTCCGACATACGGCTTATGGAGAGCTTTTAAACCTTTATTAATACATGTATTTTTTAATTTTTGTTTTCTTTTTGTCGTATAAGAAAGTAAGATAATTTTAGGACAAATTAGCCATTCTGCTTTCTGTTTGGTTAAAACTCAATTAATTTGCCATACTCATTTACATCACTCAAAAGGTCAAAGTTAATTATAGCTATGGGACTGGGTTAAATTATCAAAGGAATCCGCATACTCAGTTAAGGGAGCTTTTAATTAAGAATGGATGGCTTCTTTGATATCCTGGAATTCTCAATTCCCAGGTTCGATTCTAGGAAGGAATATAGATCCCGGAACACGTTGGGTGAGAAGGATGTGGATGGCATTCAGCGGCGTAAGTTATTTGTGAATTCAAAGTAAAATTTCGCATGAATTTAATCAGGCAGTAAAGCTTCTAGAAATGAATGTCGTATTTTCATGAAACAGCCTCAATGACCAAACGTCGCGACGTTTTACATCATAGGTCCCTGATTTCAAAGTGAAGTCCTTTGTGACGCAATACAATTTTGCTGTTAAAGAGATGTTTCGTAGGGTATGAAAATGTAAAAGAATATAAAGAACTTTCTGAGAACCCTTTCAATTCTTATTGTCTTTCGGATAAGCAAAAAAATCTACTACTTCTGAAGGGTTTATTTGTTCAGAAAATTCTTTTGCGGTATGAACTGCCCAGAGTTTCAATTTTTCGTAAACTATGCTAATGGCTCTTCATAATATGTACATCCAAAAATTCATTCCATAAAAAATTAAAAATATCTTTATAATAGTATTTAATTTATAATTAATTAGTCTTACGCGCGTGCAACGAAACATTTTACATTTGACAATTTCCTCTGGATAAGTGAAATAACTTTAATCATTCCCAAGAAGAAACGGACATGAAAAAAGTCTGACGGAACCGATGCCTTATACCTACAAAGTCTCCAAAACGGCATGGAGAAATGTTCTGGTGGAATATCTTAATGGATAGAGCAACCGACCGGCAATTGGGAGACCCGGGTTCGTGTCCCGGTTCCGTCAGACTTTTTTCATGTCCGTTTTTCCTTGGGAATTTTCCTAGGTGTACGCCTTATCGTGCCAAGTACCTAAAACCCTTTCCTTGCCCTTAACTTTAATCAAATAATAAAGGAAAAACATGGAAAAACAATAATTGGCATACGGAAGGTTTAAGGGGACTTTTATCATAAGGCGCAGATACACAGCAAAAACCGTAATTCCACTTTTATAATGCAGATAACGAGCATTAAAGTAGGCCAACATCGATACTCTATCCAGAAAAAAAATTAGCTGTCGATCAAATTATTCTTTCCGATCTTGAATTATCCTTAAATATTTGCATAACTGATAGAATTATGTAAAATACCCTTATAAATATATTCATAGAATAATGGAAAAATGACATTTAGCAACGTGGGAAGGCGAACAAGGACTAAAATGTTTCCTTTTTCATTCAAACCATCATTGATGTTAAGAAATCCCTATTAGAAACTCAAACAAGAATTTATTTCAGAAAAGATAAAGGAACAATTGGAAGAGAGTGTGGTTATAAGAAAAACCTAAGCGAAAATTCGAAAGAAGTATCCAGAGAAGTAGTGGGGCAAGTTAATAAGTATCACATATGAACTCAGATTTCCTCCCTCTTGTGAATCAAGAGAGCATAATATTCCTTTACTATAGTACGTGAAATTCATGAAACGCATTTAATTCCTGTTATAACCTAACCTATACTTTATTAACAAAGGTAAATTTGAGCCATTTTATTTAATGTTGGGAAAAAATTATTTCTAATTGAAAAATACAGCCACAATGTCGACGATAGCTTACACTACAATGCTCATACACATACCATGTTCATTCAATAATTAACTCGAACGTTTCACCAGAATCATTACATTTACAGATACAATTTTATTCCATAGAAAACATTCCCCACTAAATACTGTAACTTAAAATATAATATAATTTATAAATTAACTTAAAATTACCTTTAAGTTGCATTTACTCTTGTTATATAGTAATACTTACGTAAGATTTTCATGGTTCTTGATAGGCCTTCGATGGCTACCGTAGCGGCCACGGGACCTACGAGTAGGCAATCTCTCACTCGTCTCATATTTCGTTATCGTCAGGCTCACTCGATAAATTATTTATTTTACAGAGCAATCGACATTTTTATTATACTATTTTATTATATATAGTATTATATAAACTCTTTAGCGATATTTTCGAAATATTTAAGCGACTTTTTGGCTACTTTTTAAGGTACTACAATTGTGACCTTCACGAAAACAAATTGACATCTCTGATACATTACCGCACTTCAACGCCTAACGCTGAAGTGAGTTATTGGGCCCACATGCCACTGTTTCCCAGGGCCCCTCAAGCCCAAATGTTGCTCCTACTTACGGCAAGCATCAAATCCAGTATCACTTGCTCCTGAGGCACTACCCACACCTTTATATGGCAGCCCTACTCTCCCGTCATAACGGTAAAATATTGCGAAATATAAAAATGAAGGTGAACCAGATAATCCGACAAACAAACGGAGGCATGGAGATGGGGTGAAGAAAACGCGAGGAATTTTGGGACAGAGGAGTTCTTTCTTTGGAGAGACCTCATCTCTCGAAAAGGGAAGGAGGAAGGTGAGGACGGGGAAGAAGAAAGAGACCGATCTTCCGCGGCCTTGAAATCTAGAAAGTGAAATTTTTATAGCGAGCAGAAACAAAGGGGGATGAATGGAGGGCGAGGGAGGTTTAAATTGGAATGGAATGCGACCTCAAGACAGCCTTCCTCTGGATCCGGGAGGTTGGCATCGAGAGGCCATCTTCGTATTCCACCGAAAGAGGGCACACCCTCCCGCGGAGCACTTCTGCAACAAGTGATAACCGAGAAAAAGGCTTTTCCGAAAAGAGGAAAAAGCGGCGGGACAAAAGTGTCGCGGACTGAAAAACACGGAAACAAAGGAACAACTGTGCGCGTAATGACGCACGAAGCTGCTCTCCCCCCCCCCCCGTCGCGTGTTTACTCGTCGCTGCGTGCATATATGAGGGATATGGTGCTTGCTAACCGGGTCACGGGCAAGTTTTTGCACCGCAACCTTAATCTAAGCTTCTTCCCACTGTACGACGAGAAATAGAATTACTGGGATGAAAATGTAATGTTGAATTTTGTGTCGCACAAATGATCCTAGACTAAATTGTTGATGAAAATTCCCACGGCCCGATCCAGAGCTTCAGGCAAGCAAGCAAGAAGGCAAGTGAACATTCAAAGTAATATTTTCTCTATCTCTATTTTTTTATTTAAGTTTTATCATACGATACATGAATACGCTTCAAAACGAAGTATAAAATGCATACACAGTAAACTGTATGAAATTCTCGTCATGGACAAAACATTAGCACAATCTATTGCGACTAAAAAACTAAAATTACAGTAATTTAAAGAATAGAATTATGAAATTAATATCACAACAAAAAGTTAATGGTATTCTTCTGGGGCATTTTCATGTAGTCAGTGTCAGGTAGTCAGTTGGAGGGATTGTAGATCTCTTTGGACGTAAACTAGACGAAGATAAGAAATTGTTTACCATTTGAATTGCTTATAACTTTTAAATCGTATGCTACGCGGTCAGTTTTGTCTGGGTCCACCCTTTCTGCGAGAGTCGGGTCGCAAATGAGTTCCGAAGCGAGCAAGGGTCCGGATTAGGGAGACAGACTCAAGCTGACTACCTTAAAAAGCCCCAGAATGCTACCAGTAACCCAACAAAATTTAAATAATCAAGCGATACTTGGTGGCACTTTTTCATCGCTTATAAAAAGAATAGAATCTGAGTAAGCTCACCATATAAAATCAAATCATATGTGAAAACGTTCCTCCTCAGGTGGCAGGAGCAGGGATGGTAGAACATATTATGTTCATGCCCGCCGGTATCTTGATGATGAGGTAGAGCCCTCGATACCGGTTGCTTCTCATTTTTTTTTACTATTTTACGATTTTGTATCTTTCAATTCAACAGAATGGAGAATTGAAATTACCACTGATGAGGGAATTAATTAATAACTTCAGAAACCATCAACTACCCAATGCGCATTTCACCATACATGCCGTCAATTGATTTCAATTTATCATTCCTATTAATATATTGGCATTAGAACGTCCTGACTCAAATAACAGAATAGAGCTCGCTGTTCCTATTTTCTGAGCTCCTTCATTGATCCGCAAGGGATACCGACCAACTCAAAATAGCGTCAATCTCTTTAAAAATTGTTTTTAAAATGACTGCGATCAGCTAGGACATTTCCGTGCATTTCCGTTTCCAATTACCGTTTCTTTGAAAATAAAGCGAATAAAATATTATGACAAAATAAATTACATTTACCAAGTTTAATACTCTTTAGGGTAACTACTTGTTCTACTCGATGAGTGGAAAATTGTTTCAGTTGCATTCAGTCACGGGATTGAAGAAAATGTTTCTTTCATTTATCTTTTGTCTCAGTCTTTTATGGTAGTGTTTATATAAAACCTTCTGAGGCAGGAGAGTAATGTTTAGTGAATTCATAGTGGCATTTATATCCCCATTCATTTTGGAATGCTATGAAGTGTTAAACTTAGAGCCATTGAGCTTCACTTACGTGGACTTGTTCCATTCACAGCGTCATAGCATTCTGGCTCAGTGAGAAGATTTAGGGAAAATTACCTCACTCCTCATCTTGAGTAGTAAGCTTAATTCCCCTCCCTTGCGTGGCTTGCGGTGGAGAAGAAGAGGTTCCAAGCAGTCTTCGAGCTGAATACTTTACAAACACGTTAACAACAAGCGTATAAATATAGGTTGTATACATAATTGTAATTTATTCGCGAATTTTAACCTCCGCCAGAATATCGAGCCTACATCCATAAATGGGTGCGGGTGTATTCTCAGCGAATCTCATTATATTCCGATATCTCATGTTCTTTCAGCTGGTTGTTTAGCACCAATCTTTCCCGACCTCCCAGCTATCCCGCCCACAGCTTCCTTTCGATCATCATCCTTATAATTTTCTCTGTTTTCCTCTCTTTTTGCTACTGCCTTGAGCTCTTAACAGCTTCATTCTCTTTCAGTTCGCCCATGAACTGAAATTTTAGCTAGAACCCTTTAACTACCGTAACTTGCTAAATTATTCCATTCTCTGCGAGCTATTATATTTTGTTATCTCTTAAGCCATTTCTTATTTTTGTGCGAAATCTTACTTTCTAATCCTTTCAGAGGGGTAAATGTTCTTAGTTTTCTCTCAGTTTAAATCTCGAAGTTTTCGCTGCTATGTTTTTACGTGGCACTCATTTCAATACTCCGAATAGGACAAAACGTAGCACTTAGAATGGTACTTTCTCACGTATGATTTTCGTTACTCTTTAACGAAATCCCATTATGATCGAAGGCTATCTCTGTTTAGGGTATCCTTATGGAGCGGTGTGTGGATTTGATGTTATCGAGTTTGATCTCGAAGTATTCCTGATATGTGGTATTTTTCGCTTGAAATAAAATGTCCCTTTCTTTGTTCGAGAAATAAAAATATTCTAATATCCACGAAACCTATGATTTTTTTTTAACTAAAGAAGAAAAACTCAAAAAAGGGTCCTACTTTATTAAGCATAAGATGTTAACCTTCAGCCTGGCAAAATGTGCTTCACTCTTTTATGATTGATGTACAGGATACAAAGGCAAATGTCCGTGACGAAATTTTAATGAAATTTCTGCTAATGTAATCGACGAAAAGAGGGGAAAAAAGAAAAAGGTTTTATGTAGCCGGAACTCGAGCGCAGATCTCTCAAGATCATCAAGATTACAAAGCTAATCTATATTTAAATGGATATCTTAAATTAATTAAATCGCAGAGAAGTGTAAGATACATGGCCGTGGTACACCTTCTCCGCCATTCAATTCACAGATGGCGAGATTTCTTTACGTGAACAAGAAGAAAGGATAAAATATAAAATACCTCGTCGTATCCGCAAAGAATATTAATCAGAAAGTATCTCCAATTTTATTCTTTCCTATTTTAATTTCTTATTTTGTTTTATTAGGATCGTTATATTTATTATTAATTGGATAATCGAATTTAATACAATTGATTCTATTTTGCTAATTTTACTTATTTTATTCATTA
>KZ308229.1:0-44924 GCA_000376725.2 Ladona fulva | reverse complement strand
ATTGATTTATTTTCTTTATTTTAATTTTATTTATTTTATGTTTGTTTTAATTTTATTTATTTATTTTATTTATTTATTTTATTTGTTACATTTACCTATTTTATTTATATATTCTATTCTATCTCTTCTAATTATTTCATTTTATTATTTTACCAATTAATTTTATTAAATAATAACTAATAAAATAATTAAATCTTTTTTTGTGTTGAATGAAGTACAGCTGAAGAATACTGGTTACAGACTAAAGGAGATGCGTTAGGCGTTGCGAATTACGTTTTCCGCTAAATATTTTCTTTTGTTAGCTCTACCCTTTTCGAGAACTCCACGTGCATTTTGGCACACGTCGAATAGTAAACTAAAGGATCGAAGGAGTGTATTCACGGCTACCGCAGACGAAAACGGTTTTCTTTTGCACGTTAATCCCAAAGCTAACGATTTTCACTTTTAATCGCAATCCGGAACGATTCCGTGGAGATCATAGGTGGTTCTTTCTGCGCAGACTTTTCTTTGTCCGCGAGGTCGAACATGATTAAAACCGCCGCCGACCTTTCAGAACGCACTCGTGTTCCCAGCGCAAGCCGAGCCTTCAAAGGAAAGAAATTCCTCCCATTTTAATTCCTGAGATACGCAAATGTGGAAAAGCGAAAACTTTTCCGAGGCAAAGGAAATAGGCGGAGGCGTCGGACGAATTTAATCGAACGATCGCCTTTTCTTTAAATAAACCACGCACTTTCCGGCGCAGCTTTTCCTCGGGATAAGCGTCGAAGTAGGAAAGCACTCGTAGCGGAAAAAACCATCGTACGCAAACAAACACTCTAATGGTTTGGTATTTTTCCGTGGAAAAAGTTCTCGTGCAGCTGGCAAAGGAGGCGTAGAGGACTCGAAAAGAAATCAAAGGGATTCTAAGGGGGAGAGAGCGGCAGTAACAGTGAAGGCCCTTCGCAGCTATCCTCCGTGTATGACCCCTTAAATAATGCATTTGCCTCAAAGGGCTTGAGATACCTGGGAAGCAGTGAGGCGTATCTTGGGTCGGAAGAGGGAGAGGGCAAAGGAAGGAGAGTAAATGTAGGGGAAAGAAATTGATGGGAGGTAGGGAAAGATTAGAGGAGATGAAAGAGGGAAAAAGATATGAGAAAACGGGACAATGAAAATAAATGCGAGGATTGAAGTAAAGAAGGAATGTGGGAGAATAGGAGATGCAATAAAGAAAAGCTTAAAAATAGTAATGATAAACTTGACTTTTCTCGTGCTCAATTTATTTGTTTGTATACAATTTAACTAGGAGGTAGGTTAGTGCATGAAAAGCTGCAATAAGCTCTGGAGAGGGAATGAGGCTCACTAGAGATGAGGAGTGAGGTAGTTTTCCTTTCACCTCTTCACTATAAGCACAGGAAAGGGAATGAGGCTTACTAGGGAAAATGAGGAGTGAGGTAGTTTTCTTTTCCTTTCTTAATACGCTAGAATGCTATGAGTCCACGTAAAAGCAGCTCAAAGATCCCATCATTATCCCTTGTCATTCAGTGACAAGGATAGATGCTACTTTATAGCATCTCTAGTACCTCAGTAGCATTCATTGTCGAGAATATAAAATGTACCAAAGTATATGAAAGATCCTTTTGTCTACCATATTAAAATAAAATTAAAATTTTCTGTTCATTAGCCCTTTCCAAATAACTGTAGGGAAAAGAAGAAGAGACTAAAGCTTATTTCATAACTCTGTTGACACTAATATTTTATTCTTTAAACCTTTCTTCCTCTTCTTCTAGAATAATTATTGTGGGGTGTAATCTGTGTCACTTTTGTATGTAATTCTCTTTCCGGTGTGTTATTTTATATATTTGTATAACTTACTCACTACCAGCAGGTACTTACTGTACCTATTCGTAATGTTTAAATGATAATAATAATATTATTGCTGGTTCATAATTAACTCGAATGCGTACGTAGATGCGTGCTAAGATTCGCGCTGTTAGTCTTAATGCCAACCATTAGATATATCTTTCTCTTTTTTTCAATTGTTACATTTGTTCACTCTAAATTTTATCTAACTAGACAATATTTTTGTTTCCATTCGGTGCTAAAATTAGATTTGTAGCGCTCCATTCACATCACTGAGACGTAATTAATTATAAGTAGAATAATTCCATTCTATATCGATGAGATCACGGCACTAAACATTAGGACTGCATGCATCATCCTTAAAAAACGAGTATGATTTTAAAATTGCTTACAGGACTGAAGTTTAGATACTTCGTCGCCAACTCTATTGCGCCAATCTCCAAAATCCTAGAGCATGATCGTACGAATTTTATTTCAATAATTCGATAAATACCTGACACCGATAATCTTCAAATAGGTATTCGTGTAACACATTCACTGAAGTGAAACTCACTGAAGGTGGAAAAACAGATAAAAAAACAGACTAAACTTTTAAGGATAAAGGTTAGATTTTATTTCTACTGTCACTTCGTATCAATACATAGTAAATACGAGTTAAAATGGAAAATTTCTTAATTTCTTATTCATAATTCCTTGGAAATATTTTTCCATATTGATATACATACGTGGATAAGAAAATGAAATAGAACTGTGCTTTACAAATATTTTTATTTTCTTACAAAGTCGTTCCGCGAAGTCCGGACTGATATGATAGAATTTATACATATGTGTATTCCTTAAGTGTATAGGATAATACTGGTTTAACCGGCCTAAATGGCAACCGGCCAGATGTGCGTCCTCGAGTTGGACAAGGGATTATACTCTACGAATAAATTAGAAAAATATGTTAAGCTATGTCATGGGTAGAACAGGACGTCAAACTTCGATTCGTCTTTTACCGAGTTTAAAGGGGGCGTGGTTCAGAAAAATATTCATTGTATTTTCCGCGGATAACCAATATAGCGGCGGATCGAAATCGTGGATAACGAAGTTCTTTAAGGGAGGAGAAAAATCTCGTTGGAGGACGACAAATATAGGGGACTTACAAGTAGTAGAGGGAAAAAAGAACGAGAAAAGATGTGGACGATGAATAGAAAGGCAGAGTAGGAGGGAAACGAGAATATGGTATTTTGAAAGGGGATTGGGGAGAATAAGGAAGAGGGCGAACAATGCAGGGGACAAAAGAACTGAGAAAAAGAGAGGAAAAGGAGAAAAGATAATAGATGAAAGAAGGAGGGAGTAAAAAGAGGAAATAATAGGAACGGAAAAAAGGTTGCTGAGTAGGAGAGGCATTTGAAAAGGGGAGGAATATTGAAATATTAGGAAGTTTGGATGGAATGCTGTGAGGAGAAAAATAGACGATGGGGGGGTAAGAAGAAAATTGTGATCTAAGGAGTGCAGGAAGCAGTAGAAGGATAAAAAAGGAAACAGTCCATCCAAAAATATTTCTTCTTTTCTTTGAGGAAATAATGATTGGCAGGCTTCATCAGCAGCCGTTCTAGCTTAGGGGAGGTCTGTAATTATGTGTGAGTTCTCTGTAGCACCAGCTACCATCTCTACAGGTACAGGATCTCTGTTTTCCACTCGTTAATCGAGGAAAATGTACGTTTCAATTATTTATATTTTATTTTTGTTCATATCTATAATAGGGTGAAAACTATCGTGGTATGAGTTATTGTAAATACCCTCCTCCTGGTTGCCCGGTCTCGGTGGTGTAGTGATTAGCGTGTTATCCTAGTAACGCTGGGCTCCCGGGTTCAAATTTTTGTCAGGGCACGGTTGTTTGTGATTGTGACTTGATAATAATTGTCTCTTAAAACTACAATTCGCCTGATAAAGTCGTGATTCTTATTTTTATTACTGAATGGAAATTCAATGAAATGAGAATACAAAAAGAAAATTTCATCTATAGCAGCTATATATATCTATAATATACAGCTCTTTTGCGGTCTTTCTCTGCTTATTGTATTCTTGCTTACTGAGGTGACCAAGGGCAAACCACCTCACTCCTTATCATTGAGAGGGGGCGAACTACCTCACTCATCTTCATCTCTACTCCCTGTTGGTTCACTTCCTCAAAAAACTTTTTATTACTACCTTAAAATGATTTACAATGGCGATTACTTTGTAAATAGTGTGTATAGATTGGTCATTGCTGCCCTGTTGATGGGAACGGATAAGTTACTCATTTAGAAACTACGATGAGAGTATTTGGCCTTCATTGAATACTCTTTCAAACGGTTTCAACTTACTCCAGCATTCTCCATTACCCACTCGTTTGTTGCTCCGCTTACGATGATCTTTTACTAAGAATTTTAAGGGGAAAATATGCCATCTCAGGTATCGGAGAAGCGAGAAATATTCTTAGAGAAAGATCCTACTATTTCCTGCCTTATTTAATGCCTTAGATGTTTTACCACAATCTGACAGTCAGTTTCATGTCTCAATAATATCAAAACGATAACTCATTAAAACGCTTCATAGATAAATGTATACTATTTTCTAGGATTCCTAAAACTTTGCGTGTCAATTTTGTTCATGATTTCTTCTATTTTTTTAATCATAAACTACGTAGTCCGTTCTTATAATTGAAATAGTTAACATGAAATGACAGTACAGCAACTTAGATACAAAAACATCACAAAGGGGTGGGAAACCTTTGGCCTACTCCGCCTTTTTGTCGGTTCCTTAACTTATGCTCCCATTTCAATATTTTTTTCCGACCTCGTAATTGAATTTGAAAGGCAAGAAAACGTAAAATATACATTTTGATTCAATAAGCGAATAAATTCCTTTTCTTATCCACAACAGTCATGTCTCACTACCTTATTGTGGGTAACACAAACTTAGAACGGCCTGATGGTTTTACATTTATGATGTGACCGAATGTTAAATGAAGCCTTCCGGTAGAAAAATGTTCCCAACTCTTGTCATAGTATTACATCTAGCTTATCATCGAACGAGTAAACAAATAAATGTAAGATTGGAAAAAATGTTCCTTCCCACGATTCATGTAAAAGTGAATTTGTAAGGGCAGAAATAAGCTTCTGTTCTCAAATTGCAGGGATCATGTATTCTTGGTATGGCAAAAAAATTTAGATAACTCCGCGAGTCGAAACCATGGTCGTCAAGTAAAGACGACCATGACTTAAACCATTTGAAGATAAATAAAGATTGTGATTTTAAAAGTTAAACTCAAAACTGCAGTCTTAAAATACATTCCTGGGGAAAGCAAACTTCTGCCCCAAATGTAATATAAAAGATAGCATCTGATTTATATTTACACATATTCCCTACAAGACATTGGCGTGTGTAAATGGAAATATTTAAACAATTAAAATTTACCTCCCAAAACCTCAAATTTTGAATACCAATTTTGGCTGAGTGGGAACGGATCAAAGAAACCCCACCCTAGTAGTAGTCATATCATCATTTAGATACTTGAATTTTGCAATACATTCTATGAATGTAAAATTTGTGGAATTAATAATTAGTCTTTTCAAGTAAACAACCCAGCACTGTAATTTCATAAAAACTTGAGATGTATGATTATTATTGACTATATTAGTATGTAATTAAAGTTCTTACTAGTTTCATTGAGGCTTGAGGCTCTCAGCTAGCACCTAATTGTAAATCCGCTCCGCTTTTCAGTCTTTAAATAGAATTTTCTTCAGTTAAGGCTCCAATACTTTAAGCATACAGAAACAACCATCCCCGCTGCAAAGGAACGCGGAGAGAAAAAACAACGAAATCAATAAAAAAGAGGAAATCGGAAGGAGTATAATGTGAAAAAGGGTAAAAAAGCAAAGGGAAAAAGGAGGTGTGCGAAGATCAGTGGTGGATTCGTAGTAAAAGGTTTGACGCGAGGGTGACGGCGGAAAGTTGGGAACAGGAAAGGGAGAGGAAAAAAACCAGCGAGTCCACGGAGGAGAACCTCATTTTTCTGTGAAAGGGACGTTTGCGTATGAAAAGAAGAGCGAGGTTTATAAATAAAGACGATGAAAGTGAAAGGCGGAAGATGCGAAGGGCGAGAAAAGGAGGGAAATAAAAGAAGCAAGTTTGGCAGAGGAGACTTCGGGGAGGGAAAAGAGCGAGTGAAAGGACTTTGATATCACAACGGCCTTTTTTCCGTTTCTTGGTGGAATTTTCGGCTCGCGCGACAGTTTTTCCTCTGCGTAACAGCGCAAAAACTTATAAACTGGTAAATATTTTACTGAGGAATATCACTTTGGGACTTTCGGGATGGGCCACGCAATAAATGGAATTACTTCGCTGTTATCATTAACAAAATCTCAATTCAATTGTCTATCTATATTGACTGACTCTAGACTGTGCAACAATACACAATTGCCTTTTAGAGTATCTATTTCATACATGGAGCTCTGCTTGTAGAGTGATCACGCCATCACAGTCTGGTTGGATTCTCAGCTACCCGCCATAAGGTTAAAAGATTTTTCTGGGGGAATGAGGTGTCTAGACAAGATGAGGAGTGAGGTCACATTTAACAGACATCTCTTTTACCCTACATGTATCTCCTTTAGAGCTTCTATTGCGTACACCGAGTTCAGTCTGCGTGTTTATCATTCCGAAGGCTGGTTGGATCCTCAATTCCTCCACCAATACCTACAGAAAGCTTAGGAGAGGGGATGAAGCGATTGGGCACTATGAGGAATGAGGTAGTTTTCTCTGGTTTTCCTTATCAAACCAGAATGCTATAAAAGGAGAAATCGCGCCGAGTTATACAGTTTTAAAAATTTACTCTATCCGCACGATATATCACTATTTCGTTTCTTGGAGAAATCAGAATGATATGAAAAACGAAGGAGATAACAAAAAGTGAATTATTTCACATTTTTAATAAATCTAAGTAAAACGAGACCGTCTAGAAACCTTACCTTATAGGTCTGAAAATAAAGTTACCACATCAAAACCGGGCTTGACTTTGATTAATTAAAACTGTGGAATATTACGCCTTTTGTGCTTTCCTTTGTGTTTAATATGGATAAATTCCACCAAATAACGTGTAAAAGTTATTACTTAAACTGAAATTTCGTAGATAATGTAGGGGATAATGCAACGATAAAAGATGTGTCATTCTCTGGCATACAAATCTTGGTCCGCGGACCAATTGTATCCTTACCATTTTTATGATCAACGGACCATACCATTATATTCTGAATTCTCTAGGTCAAAGGGTGGGAGAGTGACAAAAAGCGCATGTCAACAATGATATCATAGGAGAAAGTTAAGTATGGGTGTGATAATATGATAATTTGAAATTTTCATAACAGTGGTCCGTGCGATTCGAAATTGTGAGTTTAGCTGTCTATGAGCACCCTTTCTCTATTTATAGACAGTATTGGTGCTTCAATCTTTTTAGTTCAAGTTTAGAGTCAATATCAAAATTATTTTAAATAACCAATTATTACATGCTGCAAGAATATTTTACAAAATAATATTTGAAGTCATATTGTACATAATATTGAAGAGAATGCTTCGGAAGAATTTAATACCTAACTTAATTTTCTCATAATTTAAAATCAAATCAATAATCATATAGAGAACGCTTCAAGGAATATTTTTCGATCAAATTATGTCTTCCAAATCAAATGAGACGGTGAAATGCCTGTTGGTCAAGCAAGCCTGCTTCTGGTAGTTTAACAGGGAATCAGTTCCAAATAACTCGTAAATTCGATGTATCAATTTTAAAATATAAATCATTTTAATTAATCAACAATATCAGTTACAAATAATAAATTCAATTTCAAGAAATTAAGTAGCTTTAATTGATGCCGAATGAGAATTATTCTAGCAAATGATGTGAGGCAATGAAAACGGAGAAGCTTTATCAATATCCTATAAGAATTTTATAATCAATGTAATTTTTTTTCGATTCTTTTAAATAAGAATGTCAAGGAGGAGTTGAGGGTCAAAGGAGGTTGTTCGAATGGGTTGTCGGTCTAGTAAGGGTCGATAAAATGTAGTGGATCCTTTCCGTAAAAACTTCGAAAGAGAACTGGAGAAAGAGATGAACTGGAGAAAGGTGAAAGGAACGATATATTTCCTTAAAATAGACCTCTTTTACTTTTAATTAGGACCCTGGGATGAATTATTCATAAGTTACATTTATGAGGAGCAACGGGGAATATTCGGCTAATTCTTCCGAAATTCTAAATAGCTCGAGATATTATGGACAGGAGGCAATTAAAAAAAATACACAGAAGTGTCTAAAATTCGCTCAAAACAAATATAAAAAGAAGAATGAGTCTAAATGGATGAAAAAATCAAATTCATACGTCAATTAGAATCTCGACGGAGAAGTCAAACGCCAACATTTTTCTGATTATTTTAACTGATTGGGCTAATTAGGTGCTCAGCGTGGATCAGCTTTTTATTTATTCAGGAAGGTAAACCTTTGGGGAGACTTTGCGTTTGTTTTGGTGAAAATGAAACGAGTGACACTTCCTTTTGATGAAAGACAGAAGAAAGCGGAATGTGAATTTTTCGCATGTTTGTAGATAAGCCGCTGTTAATGTCGTAATCCTCTGCCTTCATCGCATTAAACAGCCATGAGCTTACGCGTATTAAAGTTTCCGGGCTGAAATTTTCCCTCGAATCATTTCTGGATGCACGATAAATCGATCTCGATTCGAAAGAAATTCGACACAAAAACAGGCCGTGGAATAATTCGAAGGCCTGAATGAGAAATCCCGCCACTCTGTACCTCTGTATTAAACATTCCGCTTGATTCAATATTAATTATGCATGGTTGTAATTACAGCTGCGCCGATCATGTTTATTTAGAGGAGGTGTTTGTTATCGCATCGCCGTTTCCTCCCATCCTCATTTAATTGTATATCTTATTTGTTCGTGATTAAAGATCCAAAGTTGATGTTTGCGCTCCGGTGATTAATAAATAAACAAACAAGGGATGCGAGGGAGGTTTCCCGGAGCATAGAGGTCCTTTTTCTCATAATTATTTCTTTGTGTGGTTAGTAGTAAATCGATCCTCAGTGACCAACCTTCGTTTCCATTTTCGCCTGAAGCAGCCGTTTTTCACGTCACTAACTAGCACTACATTCATTGCCATGGGCATGATTGCATTTTATTTTATAAATGTTAGTAAAGATGCGTTTTTATAAATATTAGTGAAAATAGTTGGTAACGGAATGGTTAGTGCGCTAGCTTTCTTACAATGAGGCTTCGGGTTCGAGTCCCGGCTAACGGGGTTTTTCCGAAATATGGCATGGATGTTTGTATTCATCGTCTGTGCTCAGTGTAACGGATATAATTGGGAGATTCTGTTTCCGTGAGATAAATAATAATAACAACAACAATAATAATAATGAAGCAGTGACAATATATTTTTATAAATATTAATGTCTTTGTATTTCTTAGGAAATTAGAGACCATGCGTTTTCTTCTATGTTATTGACTGTGTTCTTTGATGTAGTATATGAATTTTGTGGTCTCCCGGATAGCCAAGTGGGCAACGCGCTCGACTTCGGCGAAAGCGATCCCGGGTTCGATTCCCGGTGGGGGCCTACGTGCGAAGTGACCTAAGCTGTCGATGCACTTTTAAAAATTCAATATTCAAATATGAATTTTGTACTTTTGTGCGTTTTATTGTCTACAAACGAAGTGTATTTTGCTGGCTATTCTGATGCACTTTATCGACGATGTAGACCTTTTATTAACAAGGATAAAGGAAAGGAAGCATTCCCTTAACAGTGTGAGAGAGACGCGGCACGGTAGTTCAGTGGTTAGAATACCTGCCCGGAAAGTGGGAGACCTGGGTTCGAGTCCCAGTCGTGTCGCTATTTTTCACACTTGTTATTCCTTTAGACCTTTTATTGTTAGGTTTCTTTCCGATATTCCTCTGAAGACATTATGGAAAGGAATAGAGGAAGAGAGGAATTATAAAAGAAAACCTAGGTTTGACTACGAAAGGCAAGCAATGGTTGAAACTAAGTTTAGGAATTGAGGGGGAATGAAACGACTTGCTTGGAGCAGAACAGAATGGAAAGCAGCAGCAAATCAATATCCAAATGGTGATGATGATGTTTCTATTAGCAATTACTGTCTGTATGTTTGCGCAGATTTTGTAACAGTCATAGAGTGAACATGGTTTATATTGACCCTGTATGTGGTGAGAAACTATCAGGTTATATTCCCATAAATGTTGCATAAGAGAGAAATCGCCCTTAAGGGTAGACGGAGATATTCCAAAGGTTAATGACCAATCTCGTCTAATCTAAACGAAAAATTCCGTCTAGTCTGGAATTTGGTTCTCTCATTATAAAAACCAGGATTTATTAATAACTTAATTCCGGAAGCTTGCTTTTCGTTCTTTGAAAATATATTATCCGTACTGAGATAAGGAAATAAATTTTCGGGAAAGCGTCACTTCCCTATCATAGAAAGATAATAGGACACAGTGATTAACAAGCAGAGAGTAAGAGAGTGGTTAGCTGCATAGCACGTGCTACAGGAAACGCCATTTTATGAGAGATACCGGTGGTAGAAAAATTAGTTCTTCCTGTAATGTTGAAAACCTTCAGATCTGAGGTGTCCGACCCGCAGCCTTTTAGCAGTTTACAAGTGGCCTAGTAGATTGTTAGTTCCTGAAGGTCTTACAGAATTATCAATGACAACCCTTTACGACTAAATACGACGGAAATGTATCTTAAGACTCATTGGCGTACACCATAAAACCCAAAGATGAACAGGAATGTACAGTAATGGGAGTGTATGGAAAGTGAGAGACCTGGGTTCGAGTTCCAATATTGCCGATATCTTCCATTTCCGTTAATCATTGGGTTTAAAGAAGCACGCCTATAGGTGCTGTTATACTTCCTTTCCTTCATCCTTGTGTATTTTCATTGCGGGGATTTCTTCACTCATCGCTCTTTGTGTCGGCTACCTCGATAAGTACCTCTAGCGGTGGTTGGTGGCGTTATGTGGAGCGCCACTTGCCTTGTTAACAAAGCATACTCTCCACAGAGTGGAACTGACTCGGCATAATAGTGAAGTGGTTGGAATATATGCCCGGAAAATGGCAGATCTTGGTTCGAGTCCCAGTTATGTCGATATTGTTCACTTAATATCCTTAGCCATTGGATACCAAAGAGTAAAAAAGTAAGAAATGGTTAGAAACCTTCCTGAGAAGTAAATCGCTGTGCTCACCTCGTATAACTGTTATTGATATAATTTGCATAATGTGATAGAACAATAAGTAAAGATTAAAATAAATGTCTGGTGAATACTTTTTTCACTTTATATAAGATGCATTGTCTGCGACCCACGCAATCCATGGGACCTGCGGGGGCTGCCTGCAGGAAGTTATAAGTTTAAACTCCTCAGCTTTAGATTTAGTCTGTGGCTTACCACTGCATAGGATATAATACATAGACTAATAAGGTGCGCGGTCCTGAAAAATAAAATTATAATCTAGGTTAGGGAATACGTATGACTGTAATGTACTATAAATAATATGTGATAACGATATGTGCAATTTCGCCGTGATTTACGCCACCATGCTACCGGACTCATAGACATGCTTCCTTTATCATAAATACCGTCCAGAATTCGTAAACTCATTTTCGGAAAGGAAAATATACACCAACTAAAACCAATATTGAAGATAAAGCAATAAAAAGAGCTGAAGGCATAAAAAAATCAAACAGAAATTATGCAATTTCTATGTTTTCCCTCTTGCGTGCATTTTCTTCCCTCATTCACCATCAAAAGCGCGCGCGCACGCAACTCTTACTTAATCCGCAAAAAAAGGAAAAGGCGTGAAAAGTGAAAGGCATGCAGGATGGGGTGGGAAAGAGAGGGCGAGGGATGCGACGAAATGAAGTGTGGGTAATGAATTAGGAGAGGTATTTTTGGGATGAGAAGTGTTTCTGGGAAGGAAAGAAGAGATAAGCGAAGCGACACCGCCTCTCCAATAGCTCATCTCCAGCCTTCCTTTCACTTATCTTCAATATCCTTCCCTCTTTTTCACTGGCATCTACTTACTTTCACTATTTTCGGCTTCCTAACACTCCACTATTTGAAGCCATCGTTTTCCATTTTCTTTTTGTAACTTCTTATTTCTTCTTTCCTCTTGATGTCACATATCTTTCCCATCTTCCTTTCACTGCCATTCGCTTTGAATCTGATTACTTTCATTTATGTCTGTTTCCGATCATTATGCGATTCTTCCTTTTCTCTCTATCTTTTATTTATTTTCTGTTATCTTCCATCCTTTTGATTCACCGTTTTTCCAACTTCCATCTCAATATTCCTTTCAATATTTTCATCCCCTTCACTTATCTTCCTTGCATTCCCTCCCTTTCACTAGCACCTACTCATTCCTCTCTAATTATTTTTAGCTTTCTTTGTCCGTTTCCTCCATTCAACATTTTATCTTTTCCTTTTCAGCATTTTAGCTCCTCTATCTTTCCTTTCTTGACTTTTCAATTTCACTATTTTCCGCTTACACTCTGTTTCCTTTTGTTATTTCTCATTTCCTTATTTATTGTTTTCTATTACCTTCCATTCTTTGCTTTCGATGTTTCGAAACTTTTTTTAACATTTCTTTTAATATATTTTAGCTAATCTGTCTTTATCATCCACAAGCATCACTTCAGTATTAAAATTGCGAGTTTCTCGGTTTCCATACCCGGCCAATGCCATTGTGCTTATCAAATGTAATCACGGAATTCACACCATTTTGCATATATATTGAGCGGGTAAGTAATGAATTCTAACACAAATATTGTGGGATATAAATATTGACAAAATATGCGATTCATGTTTATAACTTATAACCACTTCTTTCTATATACGGTGTATAAATATCATAGTCATTGAAGATTCTGATTTATAAATTAATGCTTAGAATTTAAATATACGTATCAACTTCTGATAATTTTGATATTATATTTTCACATGTCCTTCGTCCCTATTTATGTTTTCCCGAAAAAGGGGTTTTCGTCCTCTTCAAACTTTAGTCGAGAAGATTTTTCCCACTCTGGCCCTTCTTTATTTCTACGAATTAAATAAAAGTTTTAGAAAAAGTAGTAGTAGTAGTAGTATTGTTAAAAGTGCTTCGACTGCTTTGGTCATTTCGCACGTAGAACCCCACCGGGAATCGAACCCAGGATAGCTTTCGCTGAAGTCGAACGCGTTGCCCACTTGGCTATCCTGGAGCCCATTTTAGAAAAAATAAACCGATAATGTACAAAGGTAGAAGAGAGGCCCAGTTGAACCTAACCTCGTCCTGATAAGAGTCTTCCTTCATTAATTTTTCCTCTCTGAAATCCATTAATTCCTTGCATTCCTCAATGCAGTTTATCGCATTTCCTCCTATCATAACCATATTAAATGTCTTGGTACAATAATTGGGTTACGTTTCATGAATTTATAGCAGCACCACCCTATTCTACTAACTATAACTATATCCCACAAAAATCCCACTAACAATCATGATAGTAAATACAACATATCTAATAATATAAATGAAGAACACCCCCTACCTGCAACCACTAATTAGATTACATTCATCTAAAATTCATGATTAACTAACAGAAATACAGGTAAAAAAAGGAAAAATAAATAAAATAATAAAATAAACCTCTCTGAAAAAGCTCAGAGACTTGACGTTATAGGCTCTCTTCGGCTAGGCCATTCCACGGAAAATCGGACAGAAATTGACCTCTACTTTTAGCTCGGTAAACATTTTTTTCGCCAAGTTATTAATTTTTAAAGTTTCGTAAGTTTTGCAAAAATCGGCGAACACGGATTATTTTGAAGGAAGATAACTTTTGAATGAAACATATAAGAGGTCTTTTTCTTTCAGTTTTTGATATGGATTGAATGTATCTTTATAAATGTATTCAAGACAGTACCGTATATTGTTTACAACATTGCAATTAGAAGGAAGAAACTACGTCAGACGAAATATGTAAGAGAAAAACTGAAAAAAATTTTTTTTTAAAGTATTAGGCGACTATTTCCTCATAATCAGCCTACAATAGATTCAAGTGAGAGTAACGATGACGGAGATAATTCCATTCTGATTAACCTAAAACGGGCGTTCACTGAAACGGAAGATTACTAAAACGGAATCAGAAAGTTAAGATTCTAACAAAAATAGCCATATAAAATCTAACAAAAATGTGGCTATTTTTGTTAGATTTTGCTTTTTTCATCACTTCCATTTACTATTTCCCTCCCCTGCCTCCGGTCCACTTTCCTCTGAATCCCACCCTTTCACTTATTTCCCTTCTCTCTATCCCTTTAACCATCTTCCCCTTTCAGTATCCTTTTTACCAATGCCTCAGCTCATTCCGTCTGCTTCCAGACCACCGGGGAAGGGTTGGGGGGGACGGGGCGACATCCAAACCTTCCCTAATGCCATCTGTCGGAATAAGAGTGTGCTCGAGAAAGGGAATATAAAAGCGTTAAGATAGTTGGGAGCCATGTGTAGGTCGCATCCGTGAATTATTAGCAGTGACGGATCAGCGATCTTATCCATATTTGATGCGAACGAAATGGTGGCTCTCCTCTTTACTTCGCCCAACTCAGAGCCCCACTCCAGCCAACCGCAACAACGCCCTTTCACTATTTCTGTGCAGTTTCGCATTCTCACCCCTTCCCTCCTTCTCACTCCTTGGTATCTCTCATTCACTCTCACTTTTACACACTTTCCCTTACAAGTGGAAGACGATTTAGAAAGAAAGAGATGGATGAAGGAGCGCTGATACAAATTTCCACGCTCTCTTTTCTTCAAGTGTATATGCTTTAAGAATACCTCATTTTTGAAGCGCTATTTTACCCTTTGTTTGTTTGGAAAACCGCCCGTAATAATCTTGATTCTTCTTCAGAGCATCGAACTGGATTCGAACCGAGACCGAAAATGGCTGTTATTTTTGCTGGAGTGTAATCAGAACCTAGACCGAAAATATTAAAATCCTTACACCTGAACCTAAACAGGAAAACTTTATCTGTTCCGATTGCCGGTTCGCATTTTCACCAGGTGTAACGATAATTATACAAATGAGCAACGTGTAAAAACATGACTTGCAACTCATTTAGTATCCTTTAAAGTTTAATAAATAAGGTTATCTAAAAATTATTTATATCAATAGTTAATTCTATAACTTTGATAAAATGTGTTTTAGATAAAGGTCACGTGTAATATAAGCCTTGTACATTGAATAATTTATCGGAGCGAAAAACAAAGTCCGATTCGAACCGGTTTTACGGCTGTTGCCCCACGGGTACCGGAACCGCACCGAAACCCGAGCGAAAACCGATACGACAATAAATACAGTTTGGACCCTTATATGTTAATTTGAAAGATCCTGTCGCTGTTTGATTATATAAGTAACAGAAATACCGAGTTTTATGTGAAGGAATCATAAAAACGAAGAGTAAAGTTTGGTTGGTGATGAAAATGTGCCTGAATCGCACTTTGTCTCTCTCAGTGGTTTTGTATGTAAGCCAAGAACCAAGGAGTTTTTTCTCTCTCATGAACCTAATGATATTTGGAAACATTTTCGTTCGTTAAAATGTGGTATAAAAAACAACTGGATAAAACGTTTTTTCCTAATTAGCCGGCGAGAACAACAACAAAACAACAACAAAAATAGCAATAACAATGATAACAATAATAATACGAACAAGAATAATAATAATTATTATGTTAATCATTAATTAGACGAATTTTAGTCTTAAGAAACCACTCTTACAATTAACATTTTTCAAGTCACGAACACAAGCACAACCGTACCCTAACAAGGGTTCGAACCCGGGACCCCGGCCTTGCTAGCCTAACATTCTAACAATTCCACCACTGAGGCCGGTAATAGAGACAATGAAATCTGTACCAGAGCGAGTAGAAGTTGTAATAAGATAGTCATCTCTTAATCTAAAAGAATCAGACCTTTTCTACGGAAAACATCATCGTATCTACTCCGATCTTCACATATTTTCAACTCCTCCAACCTCTTCTTTTAACCCCTTCTGTTTCACCACCTCGTTTTCGCATCCCGTTTCAATCCCCCTTCCCTATCCTTCTTATTCCTTGCTGTTCCCTCTTCCCGACACTCCTCCAACCCACCGCAACAACGCTTTTCCTCCGCATTTACGCCTTCTTCTCCATTCCCTCTTTACTCTACTTTCTCTTCACAACGGAACACTTGTTCCCTTCCTCTCGTATTCTCATTTCCCCTTCCTACTCCCTGCGTCTTTTCACATCTCCTGCCATCCACTCATCTTTTCATCCATCTAAAAGCTCCTTGTATCACTCTTTCCCTTTTTTCGAGGAGAAACGCCCTTTTCGGGATGTTGCATGCAGTGCTACGTGAGATCCTTCTATTTTCCCGATGGACGTAGAAAGGAGTGGATTCTTCGATTGTGTTCCGCAGATGTTCACGGGTGGAATTAGAAAACTTAAGTGTGCGTGAATGTATCGATAAGCGATGTTTCGGTGGATTTTCTTCCTCGTACGAAAGGGATGAATTTTTTATTTTTAGCGTCTGCTGGATGTGGATCTCCTAAAAGGGTTTTGGTAGGAATTTCTGTAGCAAATGCTGCCATCCGTAATGTTACGATGGGATCACTGTCTATTCAGAGGACTCTCGAACAGAATTGCGATTAACCAAGAATGGAGCGTGGTTTCTCGGTAATGGAATTACATTAAAGAAAACGTAATAGCCAAAATTAGTAGTCCAAACTGTTTTATTCGGAGAATCCCGATGGATTTCCAATCAGGATACACATTTTCCATTCGTCAATTTCTATTTAAATAAAATCCAATCAGTTTTTGCTCGAGGGGTGGTGATCGAAATTGGAAAATTATTTTGCGTCTATTAACAAATAAAGCATAAGCGTTGAAAAATGTTTCATCAAATCATCTCGAGTAATAATTCTCCAATTTTTTCCCTCGATGATTTTTAAGTATACGAATGATGATTAATATCAGATTGATTTTATTCCTATGAAAAAATTTACGCGCTCATGTATATGCAATTTGGGAGGGCTTTTTACTTCTGAAAATTAATCAAATAAATTCGATTGATTATGCAAATCATTTACTATTTCAATTAAAATGAACGATGAGATTCGAAAAGGAATACTCTCTGTAGAGTGTAATATTTGAAATTACAGTAAAATTACATTATATTCCATCATCAGTGGAGTCATAAATGCAAACTGAAACTTCTGAATATCGTAACCATGATATATATCATAAAAATATTGCACGATTAACTTAAAGCTGCAAGTTAAAAATGTTGAATTGTGTCTCTTCGTGGCCTCAGCAGCACAGCAATAATGGAGAAACCTAGGGGCGGCTGATACACAAGACGGAAAAACGATAATACGGTAGTATGTGGAGTTTATAAGATGAGCATTTTGAGGAGTGTCAAGACCAGAGTTTAAGATGACGTTTTGCTCATTTTCGACGGAATTTTTAATTACAGAATTCCATTTACCGCCGCGAGGGTTGGATGCACTGGCTTGATCACTAAACATCATTTTTCCACATCCTAATTCTATCTCTCCTCCATTATTTACGGCTCTTCATACTCCCCCTTGTCTATTTCGGGAATTCGTTGCCGAGTGCGCTCCAAAAATAGGAAATTCAGAATCCTCTGTGGGGAAAGGTTAGGTCTCGGGGGAGAGTTTCTTTCTATAGAATAATGCCGAAGAAACTTGCTTTGTTAAGGTTATAACGTAGCTTAATTCTTTTTTCGTAATTTATTCCACTTTATTACCTCCTGTTTTTAAGGAAAAGGTTTATTAACGACTAACTCACGCTCTTTGCGTGAGTTAATCGTTCTCTCTTAATTACAATATATTGCAATATAATTTTGAGTAAAAAGCAAGTGGACGCTATTTTTCTTGATTTCAGGAATGCCTTCGAGGGAGTCCCTCACTTAAAATTCTGTTACAAATTAAAATTACAAGGTATTTATAAGGAATTAATTGACTCGGTAAATGATTTCGTCTACGAGGTCAACAACTTGTAATTGACGGTGTTAGTTCGGACAAAGTGTAAGTTACCTCAGGCGTACTTCAAGGCAGCGTAATCGGACCTCTCCTCTTTCAGAAATATACCAATGACCAAGGCGACGATATCGATGACAATGTTAAGGTATTTGCGGATGACTCGTTAAAATATAATAAAATATCAAACGACAAAGATAGTTTTTCGCTATCGAACGATTTAGATCACATTCAAAGGAGGTGCGAAAAATGGCTACCTGAATTTAATGCAAGTAAATGCGCTGTAGAAAGTTTCTTCGAAAGGAAACACTTGCGTCTGAACCACCCTTACAAAATTAGCGGAATGAATATAAATGTAGACTCAGTTGAATATCTCGGAATTACTCTTATACGAGTAGTAGTAATTTATTTTTGAAAGATCCTGTCGCTGTTTGATTATATAAGTAACAGAAATACCGAGTTTTATGTGAAGGAATCATAAAAACGAAGAGTAAAGTTTGGTTGGTGATGAAAATGTGCCTGAATCGCACTTTGTCTCTCTCAGTGGTTTTGTATGTAAGCCAAGAACCAAGGAGTTTTTTCTCTCTCATGAACCTAATGATATTTGGAAACATTTTCGTTCGTTAAAATGTGGTATAAAAAACAACTGGATAAAACGTTTTTTCCTAATTAGCCGGCGAGAACAACAACAAAACAACAACAAAAATAGCAATAACAATGATAACAATAATAATACGAACAAGAATAATAATAATTATTATGTTAATCATTAATTAGACGAATTTTAGTCTTAAGAAACCACTCTTACGATTGACAATTTTCAAGTTACGAACACAAGCACAATCATGCCCTAACAAGGATTCGAACCCCGGACCCCGGCCTTGCTAGCCTAACATTCTAACAATTCCACCACTGAGGCCGGTAATAGAGACAATGAAATCTGTACCAGAGCGAGTAGAAGTTGTAATAAGATAGTCATCTCTTAATCTAAAAGAATCAGACCTTTTCTACGGAAAACATCATCGTATCTACTCCGATCTTCACATATTTTCAACTCCTCCAACCTCTTCTTTTAACCCCTTCTGTTTCACCACCTCGTTTTCGCATCCNGAATGAAAAATTAAAGCAAAATTCTTTGAATATCAAGGAGGAGGATTTAAGATCTCCGACACCTACGAATTGATTTCAGGCAAAAATTTTCAAGTCTGAACAATTACAAATGCTACAAAATCACCAATAATGCCTGTTTAAAACAAATTATCCTTACGTTAAATCTCTTTACCAAAGAGTCATGGATCGTTGAGTGAGACGAGAGGGGTATAAATAATAATAATGACGATCCGTACCTTGATGAACCTTTGATGAGGATTTATTTGCAAAATTTAAGGCTTTCCAATCCAATATTATATCAGTTGCCCTTTCTCAAATAATCTGTATTGGGTACTTTTCATCAATTTTGATATTTTTGAGAGCGTTGCAATGTTTGATGGTTACGAAGGCAGGTCTGAAGGAAATAAATCTGAATTTTATTGTGTATATAAAGTATAGACGTGAAGAAGTTGGAAAGTTGTTAAGCTTTGCAGGTTTGCACCTGAAAACCCAAGGATAAAGAGAAGCGAAATTAGCAACATGACTGGGACTCGAATCCAGGTCTGTTGGGCAGGTATTCTAACCACTAAACAACCATGCCGCGTTTACACTTATTACAAGGACGCGACATGTTAGATTAGTGGTTAGAATACATTCCTGGTGTGTGGGAAACGTGAGTTCCCTGAATTCTAGTCCTAGTTATGCTGCTATTATCTATTTCCCTCGAGTTTTCAGGTTCATGTTCAAATTAAAGAAATCGAACGTAATTTATAATCTAGGAATGCCTGGTATCTCCTATACTAGTACAAGACATTTTTTGCTTTTGAAATCTACAAAGAAATCAAAGCGATTTTTGTTGATCCTCAAGGCTTGTATTTCGATGCATTCCAAGTTTTCATTATCAATTTAATTTTCTACTGCCTTTTACTTCCTTTCAAATACGTACATATGAACTTAGATGGAGAATAAACTTCACCGACTTTGAATTTGATTCCGTTCACATCGGATTAACTGAATCGACCTTTAATAATGTTGTATTAGTAGTGAAATGAGCAGATCCAGTAGGGAAATCTCTTGAAGATTTAAACAAAGGTTTAATTTACTTAATGAGTTCAGAAGAAATACGTATTTAGAAGATGTAGCCATTAATACGCGTCCTGTTTCGTAGGCCGTTATGATAATACGAGAAGAATTGTAGAAATAGATGCTAGGACCAGAAAATTCATTTTCTACCGAGGAACCAAAAGAACAGGTAAGGAAGAATTCACTACACTTTCGAGACGTCAACAAGAAATTTTACCGGAGCATAATTGACATAAGAAACTCTTACGTACAGCTTCGCCTCACGAATAAGCGAATTCGGACGCTCTTTTGAGTGACGCAATTCCTTTTCGTAGCTCTCATTTGTGATACTGTTTTAAGTGAAATGTCAAATACAGATGCAAAGATTGCTTTCGTCCGCCCGCCTAAACAACTTCTTCATTACTGCCTGGAAACCTCATGTTTACATCTCCACCCGCCACCCTGACGAACCCTTAAATCTAACCTCTCCTAAACCCTACCCACAATCCCCTTTCTTCCTCCGAGAGACCGGACATTAACGAAAAAAAATCTCGACAAAACAGCCCAGCCCTCCCGATTCAAAAAAGAGAAAAAGAACTCCCCGAATGGATCCCACCGATAGTAAAATTTTAATTAATCCCATCGTCGGAGTGAAGTTCGAATAAAAACTTTTTTCCTCTTTATTCCCTTCTTTTAACCCTCCTTTAGTTTTGATGAAGACTTTCTCCTCTTTATCTTGTGCCACCCTCTCTTGCCTGCACCCTATTTCCTCCCCCTCCTTTACAAACAGCTCCACTTTTATCCCCCTCTCGTCAACCTTTCCGCGGCATAAAGCACACTAAACTCTCTTCGAAATCTCTTTCCATCCTCACCTACCCTTCCTCCTTCCTTTGACCCTCTAACCCTCCTCCGCCGTTATGTCTTTTTCCTCTCCCTGTTTTATTTTTCCCTCTTCTCCCCCCGTGACTTTAACGTACGCTTCCGTCCCCGCCGATACAAACCCGCCGAAAACCCTTTTCCAATCTTCCCTTCGCTTCGTTCTCTTTCCAGAATATTCTTTACCTCCTTCCGCTCGTCCTTCGCCGACATCCTTCCATCTTTCTCATTCACTTCGGAGTTATTTCTTTCCTTTCCCTTGATTTTTTCCTTTGATTCCTTTTTTAAGTCGGTCTGTGCGGTCATAAGCCCGAAGGTTGATTTGGACCTCAAACCTTCGCCGTTAGCTGCAAAAAGGTTTTGAGAGGGAATGAGGCTTACTGAGTATGATGGGAAGTGAGGCAGGATCCCTTGATTTTCCTCGCTGAACCAGTGCTGTATGCGGAAGAAGTTCACCTCAGTACAGCACAATGACGCTATCGACAGTATTTGTCATGGCATTCAACAAGGAGTGAACGAAATGAATACTATCGTTCTACATCATTCATATCTCCGTATTTTTCATGAGGCAACAGCCATGAGCGCCATTAGATAAACCTAATAATACATTTTCCTATCCTAGTATTTATATAGACCCTCCTATCCTACCATTTATATACATTTTCATATCTTACCAAGTTGGAATGTATTCTAGAACAAGGGTGGATTCCTTTACACGTACTATTAGGCTACAATTGATACCATTAAGCCGCACTAGAATCGCGTATTATATGTCATATTTATGTGTCCCAAGATCAAAATGCTTCACAGAAAAACTACCTCAATCTCTGTATTGTCTAAAAGAGAAAGTTTCCCAATTTATTTCCTCTTGAAATAATGAACGAAGTGGAGACAAAAATTAAATGTGTATTTGTTTCAAGACGGGAAAAAAGTCGCATCGAAGGCCTTTGAGGGCCGCTAAAGACAGCATATTCTCAAAACTCCTTTCACCGGTGAACCCTGCCTTAGAAACACTTCTCATCCAAGAAACGCTTCGCCAGTGTTTCGTCTAATTCTGGAGCTCGTTTGTGGGATTGGCTTCGGATACTTGTGGGCATCGCGGAGTAATATTGCTTTAGTACTGCGCAGCACCGTAGAAAAATCTGAGGAAGGTTATGAAAATTAAAGGATATAGCTAAGTGAAAACGTAAGTAGCAGAAATGGAAATATCGAAATTTGTATCAATGGGGCTTAAAAATTGCTATTTAAATTGGGGAAAAACACTGAGAGAGTAACCGGTAACGCGAGTATTCCTGTTTTAATGACACAATAACCTACTTTGATGCTGATGAGGCAACATGATTGATGGGCTACATCATCAGTATCTAGGTTCCAAACACCAGAATTGGTGTAAGGATATAATTTCAAATATTGAAATGCAGCATTAAATATTTTCCTATATAGAAAAATATGCTCCGCAGCTTAAAATGATCTCAACCTTCTCTATTTTCTAACACCATAAGATCATAATTGGCAGTCCAATGAGGATTATTTTTTTAAATTTGAAAATTTTTAAATTTATTAATCTTTCACATTAATGATTTTAATATGTTCTACAAATACGACAACTTACCTTTGAATATTTTAAATTATAACTCATATTAAAATGGCCACCTTCATGTTTAATAACTAAACAATTTTTGATTGTGTTGAGTGTTAACCAGGTATCATCGAAGGGACTTTGAAAAAACAAAAAAATTCCTATTCATTCAACATTCGGAACGGAATAATATCGAATACCGTTTCAATAATTTAAGAACAGCAAATTTAGCATTAAAGAGAAATCTAACCGATTTTAAGTAAATAGAATCGGTCGCCATCTTTAAGACCAAGGCAATTCTGTCTCAGAAGGAAATTCAATGATGGATGAGCATATCTTTCCAAAAGAGATGAATTTTGATCGACTATTGAATTAGAATATCGGAAGATAAGGGTTCAAGAATTCTTCACTGTGGAAGGATGCGAGATCCTGTGGAAGGATGCGAGGATCCAAAGTAGTAAGAAGAGCTTAAGAAATTGAACTTCGAGAAAACCTGACCTTGACCCCAGGTGAAGTTTTCTTTCAAGGAACTGCATTCACAGAAACAAGGTTGAAAGCTATAGAAACGTTTAACGTTTCTTTCGAACGATTCAAACTAACTTAGCTTTGTAAAACTTACGTGGAACGTATTCGTAACGCTCGGACTCACTTTTAAGCGAACACAGTGAAACATTTTGAATCCCATCTCATTCTATTATTTCGGTATATTTCTAAAATAAGTGTGTCTGATAAAAATCCATATTTAGGTTTAAAATATTTACTTAAATATAACGAGTTGAGCAAGATTCCCATGTATCCATGTGTTCTCAGTCCTCAGGTTTTACATTATATATTATTTTTTAACACTTTACATTACATATTAATTATTCCACTCTTTGAGTGTTAGAAATTATGATAGTAACAATTTTCTTGGTTAAAATTTTATCAAGGGGATGTATTAACGAAATTAAGGGAAAATATGGTTTAGGGGAATTGATAAGGAATTTGCTTGACACACTGAGGTGTGCACCTTCAAACCCAAGGAGAAACAGATAAAAAATAGCGATATGGCTGGGATTTGAACCCAGATCTCCCACTTTCCGGGTAGATTTAGACCTTGGTTCGAGTTCCAGTTATGCCTCTATTTTTCACATCTGTTTATCCTTGCGGTTTAACCTAGTATAATTGAGCTTTTAAATTCACATCGCGGATTAATAATCACACACTGGCCTAGGAGTCGTAGGGATTACTGTCGCCAGCAGACCAACAGTGAGGCTTCGGTATCGAATCCAAATTAGGACATGTTAATTTTTTGTTTCTATTAAAGGGATTTTTGTGAAAATGGTTTAACTAAAGTTCACCCAATAAAGAAGTGTTTGTTAATATATGTTCCATCTTTAAATTTGCATAAGCATGAACTTAGGTGTTAGTTTCTTTGGACAAACAATAGGAATTGGTACAACCTTAATTGCTTCATCCCTTCTCCATCGACCATATTACACTTTCTCCTGAATTCCCCCTTACCCTCCAACGATTTTCTCTCCCTTATTCCTCCTATATACATATATATCTTTCCCTCTACATTTTCTTTCCGCTCCAGCGTTTCTTCCCCACTTCCTTTTCCTCAACTTCCTCGCCCGATCCATCTTACCTTGTTTGTTTACACATAAACCTCAAAGCCTCCGGGCTTGTTTTATTAAAAGTTTAACTTTGCTCTCTTACCCGACGTTCCTTTCCTCTAAAATCCACCGCCCTTTCCATTCGTACACTCTCCAATCAATCTCTCCGTCTTCGTCTTTCTATTAAACGGTCGTTACCTTGCCTCCAGGCACCATTCCCATTGTCTCGCTCTGTTCTCCTTTTTCTCTCTATCAATCTTAATTTCTCTTTTACCGCTTCGTCGACTCGCTCTCTCGACCTCTTTTACCCTCGTTACCTTTTCATTCCTTCTCCCATTTCCTCTTTCTCGATCAATTTATCCCCTATCCTTCCTTCTAATTCTCTTTGGGCCAGTTTTCCAGACCCAAGAGAAGGTTGGTGCCGGTGTGGCCGTGCATTTGCCCATGTGTTTGTGTTTCTCCGAATGAGTTGGTGTACGTCTCGAGCGGTGCGTGTGGGTAAATGTTTCCTATTAAGTGTATCACATGTGTAACATTCGTCATGAAAATGTTTATATTATGTTCGATAAGGTACCTTGCCGCTTGGTTTACACGTCATGCCTAACTCATCCACTCGGTTTTGATTACTCTCATGTGAAGTTGATTTATAAGTCAATCACTTTCAGTGAATTTATCACGTAGTAGTTGGCCAATGTCATCCAATCTCCCTCGCTAACTTCATTCCAGGCTCTACTCAGAATCAAATGATGACACCGACAATCACCGATGAGACAGATGTGTCGGCGGGTAAATGGAAAACTACATCGGTTGCCGATTAAAAACTTTACTAACACTATACTATTAAAATACAATATAACTAGTATACTACTAATATACCATTAAAATATGCAAAGATTAGGGAAAGGTAAATAACTAAGCACGGGAGAGCCGTGCGGCTGAAACCTAAGGAATAACAGATGTGAAAAATAGCGACATGGCTGGGACTCGAACCCAGCTCTCCCATTTCTTGGGTAGGCATTCTTAATTCTTAGAAAAATATATATATTTTTTAAATATCTATATTTTTGTTTTCATATTTGATTTTTCTCTGTTTTCGCCGGTTTTTCTCACCCTCCTTCTCGTAAGGGTATTTTCCCGCAACGTGGGTTTTTTCCCCAGCATCCTCAGTTTTACTTTACACAAACAAAATCTTTATTTTCTTTTTTGCGTATTTTAATATTTGGTATTTATTTTTAATAGTAAATACCAATGAACAGAAAGCTACAAGGTTAGGTGGAAGAAAGCCTACTCGGGACTAACATCGCCATTAAAGGGACGAATGATGCTGATGAAGACGTCGATGATGATGATAATAGTGATCTGATTTTGACCGTGCATTGGTTAACTGACAGAAACATCAAAGTTCATGGCTCGAACCCATCAGAAATCAAATCCATGCTTCCAAACCGGTTTCCCGCAGCTAAGATCTTGTAGTGTCCCGTAATATCCAAGAGTGACATTTTTTTCTAATTCCACATTACTTATCCACATACATTTTATGCACTTTATTTTGCGAGATATTTTTTCGCTTCACAAGAGTAGTTAATGGTAACACTAGAACACCTTTCTTCGCAGTCGATAGTTTTCCCTTCCCTCAAATTCATTTTAACTAGCACAAATGAAGGTGAGGTTTAGCGCTCCTCGAAATGTTATGCTAAGGTATCGGAAAACAAGTCAGAAAGGAAGTTTCATTCGAACAATATTGCCATTAAGAAGCAATCACACAACGTCAGCTTTAACGACACAGAATCAGGAGTAACTTTGTGGTAATAATTAACGTTAAACAACTCCATTTTAACCAAAACTTTTACTAAAAGAGTGAGTGTATGAATCTTGTGGTTTAGTAAAAGTTTTGGTTAAAATGGAGTTGTTCAACGTCAGCTTCTTTAGAAATACAGAGGAATAGACTTTCACTTATTTTCTTGGACTCGTTTTAATAGAGCAATCCGTTGGCTGATGAATTTCATAGGCTTTTATTGGAATAAACGGGTCTCGATAAATGCACACTTACGAGGAAAATGCATATTTTAAGCTGAATTTAATACGCATGAAACAAGTTGAACTGAATCCAAATAAATAACAAAGTATTTAAGAGGAAAATTTATTTTGGTCTCTGAGTCTGAATTGTTATACGTGTACAGAAATTTAGGAGTACCTCACGAGAGGCTATTACGGACATTCATAAGCGCTCAAATCCTGCGCTTTGACACTTCCGGGAATACAGTACAAAAAGATCTCAAGAATAACTCTTTTCAAGCCTTACGCCACCCGGAATCCTCCGAGTTATGAGATATTCAACGACATAAAGTGGCAAGTCAACTCGGGATGGGAAAACCAACCTTCATTACCTTTACGGGCCCTCCTTTATTTTCTTATTGCGCATTTCTTCTCTCTATCCTTTTCTCCAGAAAAACCTCACTTCCTCCAGTAAACCACCCCTCTAAACTCCCTCATTTCTCTTCCAATCCTCTCTTAGTGAACCTTACAAAAACCAACGCAAAACTCCTTCCCCCACTTCCTCTCTCTTTTCTTTATGCCGCAGTTTATTTCTGTTCCGCCCATTCCTGAAGATAATAAAAGTCCCGTGAGCGAATCGTGGAGGAGGACATCAAAGTTTCACGGTGGTATACGCCATGGGGTTATGCAGCGGGAGTTTTGGTAGCCCTCCGAGTGGGCAGCAGGGTTTGGGGAGCGGGGTTGCGAAGGAACGGGAAAGAGTATGGAATTGATTGGGGGTTGGGTTGGGGAGGATCGGAGGGTGACGTTGTGAAGTGTATCTAGCGAAGAGTGACGGAAACGTGAAGAAAACGGACCGGAAAGGGGCAGGTGACGGACCGGAGACGTAATGCTGACGGGCCGGATGCGAAAAAAGGGAAGTTTCGGAATGAAGCGGGACGGAAATGAAGGGAGGAAAGCGTATGGAGAAAGGATTAGAATTAAAGCGGGGAAAGGTTTAAAGAAATGAGAGAATGAAAAAGTTGGGGGAAATATTCCGCACGTACATGGCCCCCTTTACGAGCTACGTTGGCGCTGGATTTAATTTTCCCCATTTTTATATCTATCGTGAATAGAGGCATAAATACACCTGAAGAGAAGCATTTTTAAAGATGAAAGGTATGATAATGGACTTTATTGTGGTATGTATTCATGCAATTTCGGTTAAGTACCGTAATCACGTGAATCTAATACGAACATAGTTCCAACATTACCCCCTTCATTCTGAACTTCACATTGAAAATGGATTAATATATAATAATCTATCTAAGTAAGTAAAAATAAAAGACTTAAGAACTTTAGAGGAAAAGCAAACCTTTTGTAACTAATGATATTTAAAGTAGTAAATTATAAAAATATTATGAAAAGTCAATAATCATCAAGTGTAAAATTACTGTTAAGATGGTAAAAAGATAAATTTTAAGAAAAGAGCATTTATTGAGTTGCAATCATTAAATGAATGTGTTCAAATTATTTCAAAACAACTTAGTAAATAAATATGGTATTTTGGGCACAAAATTAAGACGAGCCTGCTTCAGAAGTTAGGAGGGGATAAAATACTGTTTCATGAGTAAGGAAGATCCAGATACTTGTAACAGAAAAACAGAAAACTTATGAAATGAGACGTACATATGAACTATCAAATTTTGGATTTTGAATGATTTACATGTCGTGAATTTTTTAAACATGTACTCAAACAATTTTCGAAAACATCGAGCTAGGTATGGAAAAAGAAAATATGAAAATAGTTATATTAATACTTCGACAACTGATATCATTTCGCACATATATGGGCTTCCACCGGGAATCGAACCCGGGATCAAAGTCGAACGCGTTACCCACATGGCTATCCGAAAGTCAGGGAGTTTAGTGATAACAATAATAGTTGACCAAATGAGGAGCTTAGAAAATTGTGTGAAAATAAAACAGAAAAACTAAGGAAACGCGAACACAAGATACAATTGATGTGGTAACAGAAAAAAATAGACATGAAATTATTAGAATAGGATACGGAAATTACAAGGATAATGACTTTGCATGCATAGGTATCCGCCAGCAAGCCAAAAGATAACCTGGAAAATGTAGACATCAATGAGACTTCAGAAGCACCCTAAAATCCTGGAGGATCAGGGTTCGGGTCAAATCCACGTCGACGTTTACAGATTCCATTTATTATTGGGTGAGTTAACGTTTCCGTAAATTCCGTACGGTATTTCAGATGGGGATATACGCGTGATAAAAATGTTAGTGTTATTGTTAAAAGAGCTTCGACTACTTTGATCATTTCGCACGTAGGAAAATATAAGGAACGGGTATATAAGAAAAGGAACACAGTTGTGGTAAGACAGAGTTCGAGAAAAGTTCCAAAAAGCCGATGTTTGCGAGCAAACTAACCGTTGAAGAATTCAAACCAGCATGGGTTAGGGTTCTCACTGATCGCGCTATGCAAGTATTGTTCTCAATACGTATTTCGGCAACTGCGTTGCCATCTTAGGGAGATGATTAAGGATAACAGATATTCTTCCCCCCGAAATACTTATTGAAAACATTACTTACAATGCGCGGTTCCGAAATTATCAATTACTATTAGTATCTGATCCTAGTAAGCTAAAGTTAAAGAGCTTAAGATTAATTTATTCGATCCATAAATATAAAAAATTATATGCCGTATTGTAATCAAGAAAGAGCAATATTTACATGCCGTATTTACAATTTATGCAAAAACGTTTCGAAAATTACATTCGTTGCAAAAACTTTTCGAAATATATGTCAGAGTTACTGGTCCCTAATTTTGATATTTACTCTATAAGGAGTCTGTAGACATAATTAAATTTTTACGATCTTTTTATTCATCTTCTTTCTTTTGATTATGCCCTATTCTGAAGTTCACGTTACCTCTGATTAGATGTTCAATCAACGCTTAAATGAGATGAGCTATGATGAATGAGCGAGATCAATGCTTAATCTCTCTACCAAGCCCATAGATAAACATAGACGCTAATGTTAGTTCGTATGTACAAAAAGGGTTGGGGATCCTTAGAGCATTTTATGAGTCAGTCGGCATACAAAATCGTTGTTAACGCAAGAAAATCCTTAGAACAATTTTATTCCGATTCCAAAGATAAGGAAACCTAACTCTCGATGCTCTTCGTATTATTTAACGCCCCACCGGAACAATTTCAGCCACATTCAGAAGCGACACGTGTGTATAAAGAGGAGAAGAGCAGCGGGACAGGATGCTCCACTCCAGTTGGAGGAACGCGGTGCGTGGATTTGGCTATTTCGAACCCCTGCCCGGACCCAGTTGGTTTTTGAACCCCATCCTGTTCCTTCCCCTTTCGCTGTCACCATTGTCACCGTTCCAATTTATCGGCGAACGACCCAACAAGAAAGAAAAGTTTCTCGCCGCGAGGTAAAGAAGACTGAATAAACGGAAAAAGCCATCCATCGCTAAAAAGCTCGCGAATCGAAGAAAAAATTCGAGAAATCCGCCACGTTTAATCCGATCCGAGAGAACCTCTATTATCCACGAAGAAGAAATAGATTCGTCTCGGAATTGGCAAATCGATCCCAGGAAGCGAGCAGTCGGGACAATATCGGTCGGGGAAAAAAAGCCTTAAATATAAATGAGGGAGATTCGCCCCATGGGCGATCCTTCGCATTTCTCCCGCCAGGAGGCGGTGTTATTGAGTGGCGGCGTGACCTGAGAGTGCGGTCACGTTCTCCGCTTGGAAATCACCCCGCGTCTGGCTCAATCAGAAGATGGCACTCCGGTCGTCATTCGGATGGTTGGTTTTGCGGGTTGCTCGCCTCGCAGGACGGGGAAGAGAGAGGTTGAACGTTTTGACGTTCAAGGCCAGGTGGAGAATCCTCTTTCGTATTGATTTTCAATGCATGCGAATAGAGAGGACGTCACGTCCGAGCAGAGGGTTCGCCTCGGGAATGAAATATTCTCCGCTATTCGTCATGACTGCTCGGGGGGAGTTGGGAAAGGGGGTTTATTCATGATTTGAGGAATATTCCCGTGCACCTCAAATCCCTAATGCGGAGGAGTGGCGGCAATAATTCTCGCTTGAGTCGATCTGAGCCCGGTGTGTAACCACTCGGAACGTTTTGATGCCGAGCGAAACCAGTTACGGATGTAATCTGTTGGCGGTGCTTTTTCTTCCACTTTGTCTTCCGCGCGACCTGTTTTGGAGAGTCTCGCGTGACGTCTTTGTTGCTAATGGGATGGAGCTCCGGCAACAACGAAATCCTCTACCTAGTATTTGCATTGGGTGGTCATGTCCTCGTAGCGGCGGCAAATAATTCACTACTGAAACCCAAGGTAACGGATAAAGTTCTTGATGCATAGACTTTTCTATAAAGAGTAGCTGGGATGAAAATAACTTGTTAGGCTTGTAAATTATAATAAACACAGCCGTGAATAAATTTAATAATTAAAAAATGTATAATTCTACAGCAAATTAAATCAGCAATAATGTTATTATTAAGTCATGAAAGTTCCATAAATGGAACATTTAACACCTACGATGCAATATTAAAATTTATATATCCAAGCCTGACTTTGTGGACCTCAACAAATATCTTAAAAGAAAGAAATGACTTCGTAATGTCGATAGCAAATTTTTATTGACTAGTTCCGGCAACGAGTTGGCATCTTCAAGACCTGCTGAAGATGTTCCTTCTTATAAGGGACCTCCATTATGTGATTATACCAGCAAGTATGCAACCGCCGTGTAAATACTATCCTAGGTGTTCTACTATCGTATCATGAGTTAGGATGAGTGGTGAAGTTTAGTTATGCAAGTAAACAAAACAGTTCTCTGCTTGGGGGTTGCGGGAGGAGAATTGCTCACTGAAAGTAAAAGGGGAAAACTTATTGGAAGAGTGCCGAAAATTTAAGCTTATTAAAGCTTTTACATTAAAATTAGCGTTTATGACAATTGGTGCTCATAACCACTCATCCCGCTATCATGCTGTATCTTCTGCCTCCTCCTCTCTCTGTGTTTATTCTTGTTTGATATATGATTAACAATTACTGATCTAAGTTGTTGCTATGTTTTTATATTTTTGAACACTATTAAACGATCTATTGTGGTGGTTCTAATATTATTAGTAGCTAAAAGATAAATTTATACAGTATATTTTTAACATCTATTTAGTTTGTTTTGTGTTTTGTAGTGTTCAATGTCTTCTGGTGTGGAAACGTTTCCTTGCCGATACATTTTTTGTTTGTTTTTTTTTTAGTATTTTGAGTTTTTTCCCCTTATTTCAGGTTAAAGAAATAATTTTCTTTAGTTAAAATTTAGCTATTTCTATCTGTAGGTTTCGCAGGTTTGTCACACCCCCCTTCATGGGTGCTTTCTTGCCTTAAAATTTTTCTCCAAGTTCTTGACTTAAGTTTTTTTATTCACAAATGGTTTCTTCCTTTTTTCCTCTTTTTTAGTGCTTTATCCTTTCCTTTTATTGAAATTAAATGCGTTAGGTGTAAGAGGGGACTTGATAATCCCAATCTGGTACGCAATAAAGACCTTTCTATTTTATTCTATAACCCTCAATTCATATAGCTTTAGCTGTGATTCAATATACGTCTATACAATATATAAGTCTCTGTTGTAAGAAAGTAGTCAGTAAATAACAAAAATTAACAGAAATAAATTATGAATGAATTATCCGTCTTTATTCATAATTTTTCTCGATTGAATTATGAAGAAAGTAGATGGTTTGAGGGTCCGTCTTAGGCCGATGACTCTAAAGATGGAAATAATTTACTATGCATAAATTCTATCTTATTTGACGGAATTCGTGGAAAGACATTCGGAAGGAATAAAGGAAACTTTGTAACATCCTTGAAGCTGTTTATTATCACAACCGGATACACAGCATACAGGCTATAGGCTAAGAACTACACCTGGTGATGGCTGTGTAACCGAAACCCGTGGTGTTAATAAACACCTTGTGGGTATAACAAAGTTTTCTCTATTTCTTAGCCTAGCAACGCCGGGGTCCCGGGTTCAAGTCCTGTTTAGAATTCGCCTATGAAAGTCGTCGTTATTATTATTATTTATTTTTTATATGCTATGTGTAATTCTATTTTATTTATATACGTCCTGTTGACAGACTGTTATTCTAACAGGGCGTTAATGTTCTATTTGTGTATGAAATTTAAAAAAATTATTATTATGCATAAATACGCATAATACGACAGAGTTAAAAATACTATCACTCCCACAGTAAGTGTAAGAACTATAAAATGAAAGTCACTTCAAGTTGTGCATATAGTTACGGATCACACGGATTTATAAACCAAGACCAGGAAGTGGAGGATAAAGAGAGAAGCTTCAGACGATCATTCTCCTTTGAATTTGGATAAATGGAGTGTCATTCTCGCATTTTTCCAATCTCTTCGAAAGCAACTATGCGATTGAAATAATCCTCAGGGAATCAACATGGCAGCTTTTCTCGGGAAACAGAAGTACGGGCAATCCGCGCGTGGAGGGGGAGAAGATTTTCGAGGAAATAAACTCGAACACGGAGTCGAGAGGAACGTTGAACTTTTATTCGAAGTCACGAAGGCTCGCGGAAAAATATTTCCGGGCACGTTAAATTCACCCTAATGTCTTTGACGTCGGGAGGGATTCATTTTAAACACCATTTTCTACGAAGACTGCGAGCGGAAGGGGGAGTAAAATATGCTTTTGTTATCGTTGAAGCTTGAGAGATATTAGACAATTTTGAGGATATTTGGGAGAGATAGTGCCGTATCATGTCTCCAGGCGAGGGTGTAGCGTCTCAGGGAGGCTGGCCAACCGAGAAATTCCGCTTACCATCCCAAAAATTTCCGAGTTTCGGCCGAGATTAGTAAAAAGCTCCGCTTGAGGCTGGACCACCGCCGGAATAACTAACTACTCGAGGAAAATGAAGTTCTCGGGAGCGTCAGAATGATCGCGAAGGGCTGATTCCGGGCGGGAAAAGGGAGTTGTCCAGAATTTCGTTGATAAAAAACTGCTGCATTGGGAAAGAGTAAAAAAGCGGGGGTTTCCTTGACACTCCACGGAATTTCCTCTTTCAGGAGATGACTGGAAGAGGGCTCCGTTCCGGTGTAGAGGCATGGTGAAGAGGGTGGTTGCCTGATAAATATCTCACTCTTTCGTGGCCCAGAATTCCAAGCGCGTCCTGGGAACACGCCCCCGCCCCTACGCCCCCCAGGGAGTCACCGCCTTTCCCAACAAGAAAAAAGAAACAAAACACGGCGATTCTTCCGATCCCTCGCCGAAAATTTCCCTCTTTCAAGCATTGCATTACTTAGGATATTGCCCAGCGCGGTGCTTAATCTTTGGTAAGTGGGCCTTTTCTTCTTACCTTTCATCTGCTTTTTTGTTTGCGAGAGGAGCAATGGACTGTAATGCCTGGCTGCTTTCTTTTGATAGAAGTTGCGGAGTTATCGTATCTGGTCAGGATTCTGATGTATTATGGGTTGTTAAGTCAAACGCAAAAATGTGCTTCTTTTTTCTGAAAAAATACCGCTTTTAGCTGAAAGGAATTCGAAAGAGTTTCATTCCCGTTCTATATTTGAATTTCGTGGTCTAATTTTATTGGTCAAAATTAACCGGTCTAAATTGACTGGTGAGCGAAATGTAATAAAGGTTGCAATTAAAACTTTTCGTGTCAAATAGCGTGGAAAAACGACCATTCGACGGTGTTCAGTATTATACGTATCGCGATACTTATTAACCCTATGACACTGAGAGAGGATAAAAGTGTTCTCTTCTGCTGCCAAAGTAAAGATTGTAATTATGTTATGCTAAGACACAGTCCTTTCTTTTCTCTTGCAAAATTAAATCAAAATCGTAGTATGGACAGGGCGACCATCAGTCCGGATCAGGCCGTAACGCGTTTCTACTCGCATCGGTTCGAAATGTACCGCTTTATTAAAATAACAGAAACAAAAGTTGTTAAGGATTGGGGAAAGGTGTATAGCTTAGCACGGAAGAAGCCGTGCGGCTAAAACCCAAGGAATCAATAACAGGTGTGAAAAATAGCGGCTTGACTGGGACTCGATCACAGGTCTCCCACTCTCCGGGCATGTATTCTAACCATACTACCATACCGCGCCTCTTCCAAACTGTTTGTGGTTACAATACCCGCCCGGAAAGTGGGAGACCTGGGTTCGAGTCCCAGTCATGCCGCTCTTTTTCACATCTGTTATTCCTAAAAGTTGTTAAATTATATCAACCCTTATCCTCAATTGTTTCACAAAGCCTCTGAGCTGCGGCCAACTATCTTCTTTTTCATTTTGTCTATAGTGTGAAGGGTAATTGTTGTAGCCATGTCACCATTCCAATTGTCCTGGTTCCAAATTTGGAAAATCTCATAAGTTACGAGTACTGCTTATGTACTCCCGTAAAACGTAAAATGGACTCACAATCGGAGACTGAGAATCTCCTTCACTTCAGTGAATATCATATTTTTCCACTTTTCTTGTCTGAATACTGATCACCCTAATTATAGACACACCTGAAATAAGCGGTCAGGGGATTCTAACAAAAGAAATAGGAAGGACTTCAAAACTGAGTGGTTTTTCATCACGATAGTAGAAATATTTACTTTTTACGCTCCCATTTGACCAAGGGATATATACGTAATTTTCAATTTAAGATTTTCATTTGAATTCAAAACGGTGCTTTGCTGCCTCATATTTTATCATTAGATTGCCATTATTCCGCAGTGTTGATATGAAACAAATAAATGAGTTTTACTGAATAAGTTTTATCCTCAATTTTGTCTACGCCATCTTATAATTTTTTTTCCAGTCTTAGAGAGGGATTTAATAACTTTATGGCACTAAGAAGTTTATGAAATAGAATCGACTGTCTGTACTCTGCAGTCTGTAGTCTGTACTCTTCACGTCTGAAAAACGGAATGACGTTAATCTGTTGAGTAGGACAATGTAGAGAAGAAAATATCTAAAAATTCGCCTTGTTAAAAATGCCTTGCTTTGAAAGGTTTTAACTTTATGCAAAAAATCCAAGATATTTTCTTCAGTGGAAGCAATAATACTATTTGAAAGATTTCCAACGAAAAAATTTTGTGCTGTCACTAGATGTTTCATAAAAATAACTTACCGTGCTTAAGATTTTGGTACATCAATACTGAATGCATGTCCCGAAAAGAAAAAAATAAGAAGCTTACTTTCTAGCTCGCGGAGGAATCTGCGATGTAAAGTACTTTAAAAATGGAAGACATTCGGGAAATACGTTTCAGAACGGATCTGGCGGATAGACATGACTTTTTATAGGAGGATCAATAAGGATAAAAGGAATATTTCAAGTATGACAAATAAAGTTTGACGTAGATATAAAGTTGTTTCAGATAAATAAGTTATTTTTCTATTAGCGCACTGACTGATAATACTAGGAAATGAATAAGTTAAATGTTTGATATCTGTGATTTTCCGCCACATGGTTCCGCCACGTCTACGGCGTTCTGTGCGGTTCTTTCTTTATTTACCGGAGCAGTTTCACGCAGTCAAGTAATTTTGTTTTCCAATCTCCTTTATACAGGCATCGCTACATATTGTTTTTCCGATTCTGAATCGTGTTTCGATAGAAACTTACGCTCCTTTCTCTTTTACACCACGTTTGCCGCTCTTTTCAGAAGATCATAAAGCTCCGCATCAACCAGACGATAATGGATGGTTCACACTCATTTTAGCGATATTAAAAAGGTCACGGGGTCAGAGGGGAGTCTAATTTCTCGCCCTCATATTCGAAGTTTCGAGAATTCTTTTACTGCGGAGTGCCTTTGCGTGTCGCGTATAATTTATTCATGGCTAAAAGTCCTTCCCTATGCAGTGTTAATTATTTCCCGGAATTCCATTAATATTGAAAAAGAGGGGTTCTAGAGGGGACAAGGCACAACAGCTTTCGCTCACAAGTGCGTTACTCGCATATTTTCTGTCATTTGCGGAAACGTAATGCCTACGATCCAATTTGCGACGTTCTCTGTCACATTTCGCTCAATTTTCTATTGTAATTTTGCGTGGGTCGAGGACGGATACTACGCTGTCATTTGGCAGATTTCTAGCGCACGACGGATTTGAGAGCATTCGGATGTAATTCCGTATGGAATATTTTTTTGACTCCATCGCAGGGTATTCCCTGGTAATTTGAAATAGTTCTCTTTTTGGGCTTTTCCGATTCTGCGAGTAAAATAGATCGGTCGTCAATCCGATGCGATTAATGAGATTTCCGTACCCGTTCATTTTTCTCCGCTACATTTCCGGTGCAATGATTGAAAACCAGCGCCGATGGTTTGCTAGTGTATGAGAGTGGGAACATGGGAATATCACATGGTAACCAGGCGTAAATGTGTCGTTAACTTTAAATAATTCTTTAGTCTGAAAAAAAATATTCATGATCAATTTAGTCTTCTGACACAAGCGAGAAATAATGTCTAAAACTACAAGTTTTTTAATAATCAACCCACGTTATTTTAAAGTTTGAACCGAGTTCATAAAAACCAAAATGCACATGTTTAGCTTTAACTTTCCCATAACTTAAACAATACTCTTTCCTATAGAAACACGAATAACTAGAATTGAAGTTATCAGAAAAATACGTCATCATAATAAAACTGTATATTTTACTGTGATTTTACCAAGACTTTCCTGATACCTTTACTGAGACCTCCAGTCATCAGCTCCCTCATTTTCACGAAAGCTTCCTTGGTCAATGGTACTCTTTTTCGAACCTCATCTCTACACCTCCCATCTCAAGATAAAAGATTCCCCAAGCAGCAAGAGAAATTTTCTACTTGTTCTAGTTTCTCACCATGCTCTGATCGTTTACTCAGCTTTCTTTCCTTTGGTGATTCTCGTTACTTTGGTTTATCTAACATTTATTTTCATCAATATAATTTAATCGAAGTAATTAAACTTCGACAGATGAAAAGGTTGGATCATAATACTGAGAGGAGAGGGATTGCCAAAGAATGTAACTGAGGGTAGAATACAAGGGAAAAAGGAGAGGGAAAGACAGAGACAAAAGTTGTTAGATGGCATAAAGGGTGGAGTAAGTTAACAGGTAGCTTAAGAAATGACGTTGAGTAGGGGAAACTAGGACACATGAACCCACCAAAAGGTAGAACACTTATGTACACAGTACTTAATTTTGGTCATCTTAAATTCTTTAGGATAACAAGAATCAGAAAATTCTCTATCCAGCGATAAAAGACTAAGCTTAGAACCAGAATTTTCAGACCTTTTCTTCTTCAAGGCACACAAGCTAACTCATTCAAACTTACATGCCCATAAACAAATAGCTTCTCGGTATCAGTGAAAATTCAAAGAGATGAAGAATGAATCACTGTGTTTTTTAAGGAAAGTTTCAATATTTTATTCTTAAAAGAATAAGGACAGATGCATTAGGTACCAATTGGTATTTAGGCGTAACCTGGCAACGAGAAATCAGAATAGAGGTAATTGGAGTACACTTTGGAGGTCTTCATCAGTCGTCGGTTCGAAAACGGTAATGATGATATTCATCATTAAACAGCGTACATGAAATTTAATATTCGCGCAATAAGAGTTAATACATGCTGCATGCCTTCTCTGCTACTATCACTTGAAGGATAAACTTTTCAAACATTTTTCTTCTGATACTAGATGGAGGAATATGTATCTTTCATAAGATTCCGGTGTATTTTTACATGTTTGGCGACAAAAATGCTGAACTATGGCAATTAAAACACCAAAATCATAAAAAACAGTCGATTCACACTGTAAACTTATTTTGCTCGCAAAGAGAGCCTCATTAGCGGTAGTGAATGAATATCTATCTTCGATATCCTGTTATCCTTAGAAAAGTTTGATAACACTCACCTTTGGAAACCATTGCGCCACACTTATATGGACTTGTTCCTCCCATACAGCTCTGATACAGCGAGGAAAGTTAGGGTAAAATACCTCACTCCTCATCTTGCCTGAAGAGCCTCATTCCACCTCCAGGGCTTTCGGTACCTGATGGAGGAGGGGTATAGGTTCAATCCGACGGTCGGGCCTTACCTTACAGGCAGGCTGATCGCCATTCAGTCCCAGAAAACTGGCTGAGAAGTACTTAAATAAATATAAATCCGATACCCGGAATTTTCACAACCAATCGCGCAGATCCCGATGAAATTTCCGCGATGACGAAATCTTAAAAATAACAGTTCTCGAGACCGATCGCGGAGAAGCAAAACAATTCATCAATTCCGCGAAAATTAGTCCCTCTACGGAGAAGATAAAAGGAGAGCCTGGGGAAAATGATTCATCTTGAGGAGCCCGAATGAAAAGACAAAAGAAAAAAAGAAGGCGACGAAGTGGAAAAAAAGCTGCGGAATGAAGATGGCGCACCTAATTCCTCATCCACTCGCGGAAAGATCGATCGCCCTCAACGTTAAGAAGCCTCGTTCCTCCTTTGACCTTTGGAAAATGTTCCCTCAAGTTGAGCGATTCTCTACGACACCAGATGAATTGCTACCTTTCACTTCGCGAAGATCACGGAGATCGCCCTTTTGTATGTGATCAGGGCATCGAACCGTTATTATTGTCGACACGGCTTAATGAAAGCAGCAAATATCGGTTCCATCCCGGTTCTCTCGGATAGTCTCCGTCGAACCGGTATTATTATGATTAAATATTACACTTTAGAAGGATTAACAAGGAGGTGGCAGTGTGTCGGTATAAGGATCCTCAGTGGTAAAAGATATTGATTTAAAAAAATAAATACACAGGAAAGATAAATTTGAAACATTTTAAGACTTTTATTCAACCAAAAGCTCTATATGCAGTATTGTATAAATATTTTTTCGCATGGTAGGAAAATCAAAACAGAAAAGAGAAAGTTGATGAAAATTTATATGGCAAACATTTTGTATAAAGTACAGATTAAGACCAAAACAATATTTATATTAATGGCAGAGTGAAAATGTAAGAACACGAAAATTGATAATCTATGACCACCTGCACAGAATGAAACTAAACAGATAATCAAACAATGTGCAGACGAAAGAGTAAACCATTATTTTCAAAGTCCAAGACAACTTTACGCAGCTCGACTTCGAGTAGGGAGCATACTACAGATAGAAAACTGTTTAAGAAAAAAATTAAGAAAGATAAAAGAGGGAAGGCATAAGCATGGAGAATAAATCGAATTTTTGGGACTTGAAATAGAAAGTGGTTTTACGAGATCTAAAAATGGCCTACTCGGATGAATGATTGAATAATAATAACTTGATAATTTCGACTAAATGTCGTCATAGTATAAAAGATGAATTTAAATGTCGTTCCTTATATAGATACACCAATGGAATCCGTTTCCAGAAGTCTTATTTCTTAACCGAGGCATTCGAAAGAACGTCCACAACGTTACAACTTCTCTATGCCGCAGCGGAGGTGGAGTGTAATGGTAGCAAGTTTCCGATATCTTAGCTTCCTCCGGGGAATCGACACCTCTTCGTGCAATTTATGGATAAACAGTTTCCAAGTTTCCTCCGCTCGCGGACGACTTTGCGGTCGGCGGTCTGCAACTCCCTCCAATCGCCCCAAGGGACGATGGCCTTGCCGCCAGAGAAGGAGGAAAGACAACCACGCCGTGAAGAGCTGAGAGAAAGAGCACTCCTCTTTCCAGGTTCCATGCATCGCATTGGTGATTTTGATGAAATTTGGAAAAGTGGCAGTCCTCGACATACATATCACTAACTAATCCCTTTTTGGATAATATAAGATTAATATTTGATGCATAAATAAAATTTTTGTCCCATTCAACATTTTGGTTGAAAAAGCACTAAAAAAATCTCTTTAAAAAATTTTATTTATTGTTCATAAAGTTCACATAAAATAAAGATTGATGACGTCTAATCCTTTTTACTTTAAGGTTTGAGTGCGAATAAAGTTCTACTTAAGGTTTGCTAGTAAACTCGCTTTGCTAGCACGAGTTGAGTTGAAGAAAGAAAAATTTTACTCGCTCATTCTTGCGCTAGTTTACTGGCCGGCGAACAGCTAGCCAACTAGCCCAGTGTAATTATTTGCCAAACAGTTTTCTTGCTCCTTGCCATCAGAAAGCTTTCCCAACCATGGCTATTCACATGAATAGAAATGTTATTTACGCATAAACTATAAACTATCCACACCCAAAAGCTTACGAAACGTATTTTGACTACCAACACTACTAAATTTGATCTAAGCTGGAGATGCAGATATATGGAGCTCCCCTTAGACGCCATGTTCCCGAAACACAACCGTGACCCAACTCCGGAAGATTTAGCGGGTGAACAAAGGATCCTGTGTTTTTTTTCGTGCTTCTCGCTCCCAGGAATTCGTCCTTGAGAACATCTCGACCCCCTCCGAAAATAAGATGGGGAGCGATACACCTGTTGCCCACACCTCGCGCACTTTCTCTCCACGAAAGCCGCCCGTGATGCGTTTCGCCATTGTAACGAATCTCGGTAAAATAATGGTGGGGAAGGGGGGATCTACCGACCTCCGACCCTTTCCTAAATATGAGAAGAAATGAGGGCTGTGGGAGAAGGTTGCGGTCTTATTAGATGGAGGAAACGGTGGACAAAGGGAAGAGATTCGAAGGTTGGGAGGAGGTGCTAGGAAAAGGACGTAGAGGTTCAACGTCACTGCCGATTTTCAACAGGCTTTTCAAGCGACGGGAAATAAGTGAGAGGAATTTCTTTTGACGGGCGTTTCAAAAGGTTTACCTCAAAGTTACTCACTCATAGTCTGTCGTCAAGCGGCAGAAATGAGGGCATTTCGAGGAAAGAAGCAAGGAAGCTAAGTTTTTAGCGACAAAATCCATCAGATTATCTAGCTTCAGCGAAAAATAATAGCGTAAAATAAGAAAGAGGTCTTAATGAACTTCAATTTATACAGGTGTGTAGCCAGAATTTGTCTCTAGGGGGAGGGGTACTCATAACTATGAAGTATAATTGGAATAAAATAAAAATAGACGCAAATTGCCTACATTCCTAGGGTCCTAAATGTAATAAAGTTATAATCGAATTACTGTTTACGTATATTCCTTGCGAGTCACTGGTGACGTGTTTAACCCTAATATGTAAACAATCAAAATTCACTTTCCATTACCTCAAGTTTATAAAACCCAAATTGACTCGGGGGGGTTCAACGCCCAGAACCCCCACCCTGACTACGTCACTGATTTATAGAAACGCACACGTGAATCTATAGTATTTTATGATATACATTTTAATATCTATTACTTCAGGTATGGCTTCATGGTTGAGCTACAACGTGTTTGACTCCATCGCGGAGTTTGCACGATCCATATACAAAAATAAATACTACTATTAGCATCAATATTTTATTTTCCTCCGTTTCAGCACATTTTACATAATTTGAATTTCATCATTCATATCATATTAGCCTCTGCATAAATAGCAAAGTAATTAAATGGGCTACATCATAAGTTGGAGTTTAAAAACAAAAATACTCAATAATCATCGCTGTAGAAGTAAAAATATATACGACAGAATGTCATGTGAGATCTCCGCGATCATCCTGAAAAATATGTGTTCATATTATGTATGAAAGTCATGTAACTGCAATGCAAAAACGTCAAAGTCCGAAGAAAAAAAAAAGTTATAAGACATGGAAAATGACTAACAATATGAATAAGAATTTAAGGAAGAATAAGTGCGACATACAGAACGATTTTTGTATGTGCATACATACATTACATGAGCAATTTAGCTTGTTCAACCAACTAAAAATTCAGATCCTTTCTTCATTTTACGGATACATATAGCGCAGTCGATACATACATACGTAAGATCATTAATAACTAAAACAGATATTCATGTGGACGATGGTTTTACAACACACGGAATATGCAGTATCCATCATTAGTGAACCGAAAATTCAGATGGAAAAACTACAAGGAAAAAAGAAGAGTAATGGAAATGAAAAACCTCGTAGAAAAATGCGAATTTATCCAGAAAAAATCGATTGAGTGAAATACGAATGGGGGAGAGAGGAGGAAAGAATGAAACAATGGAAGCGGCGCGAGAAGAAAAGGGTATGAGGACTGGAGAGAGAACGTGGGCGGACGTTTGAAGAGGGTCAAAACGGTTTTGGTGGGAGTTATGCTATCCACTCCCCCATTTCATTCCTAGCCTAAAAATACCGACCGTTCATATCACTCGATCTGAGAAGAGATGCGAATTATCTTCAAATCTAAATTGACGTTGAGTTGGGAGGAGTATCATTGCAGCTTGAGATGTTTCCTTCTCGTTCCTGATTATTTGGAGAAATTGCTGGTCGGAAGCGAAGCGATTCGATGTATCGATTCCGCGGTGGCGACACACGTTGTATGCCGCGCACGCATCGTCCAGAAGGGGATCGGAGAACATATTTCGGTTAAGAACATTATTAAAAGGAAAGTGAAGTTGGGTCCTTGCTACGGATATAGCTAGGAGAAAAGTTAAAGGCAGTCCACCCAAAAGAAATTGCCTTGAGAGGAGGCCGAAGTGGGACAGTAAGGAGTTTATTAGGTGACGGCAAGAACTCCTTCCAGTCCATCTTTTAAGCTACTCATAACTTCATAATTCACGCATAAAGATTACATTTACGTGCAACTTTAACGGATTTTTATTCAGTGTGAATAAAAAAAATATTCTCACAGTACGGTAATTTTCCTCAAATTGCAAGTGGTTTTTTTTATCTTAACTGGAGCGTATTCACTTACGAATTTGTTCTAATAGCAACAATCGTTTTACTTAAATCCAGCTTAGATACACTTTCAAATCATTTTCGGGATGAAAAGTAATCAGGGGTGAAAAGCAATAAATGTAAGTTAAAAGAGTTAATTAATCGTTTTAATTCATGATGTTGGGTAGCATCAATATATACATTTTTGAGGAATTTTTCCAAATGTATTATTCCTTTGTTCTGTGTCTTAAAATGCAAGCTACTTCCATAAAGAAAACATACTTGTTGATGTATGGTTATATTTTCAACATTTACTTAAAATATATTTGTGAAGTATTTACTGTAGAGAAAAAGGTTTCGTTTACATAAGATTACACTAAATATGGGAATGAATCTAAGAAATTGCTGATTGCAATTCGTTGTTGCAAATGTTCAGTAAACAAACCTCCACTGGCATATCAGTAAAATATGCATTTTTGAGTTCAGCAATAAATACCGGTTTCCAATTTCGGATCGGGTACGGATTTCCTCGGTTCGGTCCAATTTTTTCGAATCGGGTTCGGTCCTTCTTTCTGGAAAAATAACGTTTTTTTCGTTTTCGGTTTCGGGACCGTCAGGAACCGAAATAAACAATGGTTTTCGGTTCAGGTTCCGATATTTTTCGGTTCATTATTTCTTTCCGGCAAGAATAACGGTTTTTTCGGTTTTCGGTTCCGTTTCGATGCCCTCGGCGTACCGCACATTAGGCTGTTGGAGAAAAAACATGCAATCAGACCTAATGAATTCCGACGAAATAATTCCGAGAGATAATCCATTTGCGAGTGATTATCGCAAGCACTTGCGCTACCAATCCCGCGCGCGCATCCTTCATCAATTTCCACCCGAAATGGAAGCCATAATCGCGTATTCGAGTCCCGCACATCGGAGATATTTTCCTTCTCTTTAATTCACTTCTCTTAATCACTTAACATTCCCCAATAAATCTCTCCGTGGCAGTAAATCAAATTGACCACTCGCGGAATTAATCGACACGGTGGCGATGGAAAGGGAGGACGCAAGAAAAGAGAAAGGGACCCATATTGGAAATACTTTTCCTTCCACAATTGAAAATCTGCAAATATATCATACAAATCCGCGATAATGGTCTGATGTGTGGCTACTCGATAAAGATTGGGAGCTGTACATCGAGGGCTCATGTTGAATAAATCGCGATCCACCGTTACGAAAAGGTGGAGAGTTGGGAGTGACGAATGGGAATCTCGCCGTGGGAGGTCTTTTTTATCCTCCCATAAGCTCATAGAAGAGTAACTTATTGGGAAGATAATGTCTCGGGGTTTTATTTTCTCCGATATTGTTACATACATCACGCCATTTTTGCGGTATTCGAATGGGTGTAGAAGAGACAGGAGGATTCTATATAAAAACAAGTGAAAGTGAGAAAGGGAGGTTTTCGATGCCTACGGATTCAGTATCCCGTGGAACGCCATATCTTCAAGGATGACATCATTTCGTAATGTATCTAAATTAGTGCTCGTCTTTCATGATGCCCTACCTGAGCGCGTTTCCAGGAATGGTATCTGTATAATTTTTGTTTGCCTTTCAAATCTGATTTAACCTGCTTTATCCTGAAAACTTATCAGTAACTTATATGTCAGTAGGTTTTGCAGGTTCTTCACATCCACTTCCTTCGGCTATTTTTTGCTGCGGTGGATTTTTTCCTAAGTGCAAACGTAGCTTTTTTTACCTAAAAATTAGTTTTCTTCTGTCAATTTTTTAAGCTCTCTCATTTAATTTTCATATGACGGATGGTAAAATAAAAAGAGACTTGATGAGTTTCGATCTTGCCCTAATAAATTCGTTTTATAGTTGGTAGTATTGTTAAAAGAACTTCAAAAGCTGAGATAATTTCGCACTAATGTGCATCGAAAAGTAAGCATGAGAATCATCTATCTATATATATAAAGCAGAAATTCTGTGGGTTTGTGGGCTTGTGTGTCTGTTTGTTTGTCCGCGATTGGAGTCCACACCG